>VJOZ01197557.1:0-10178 GCA_009801055.1 Stichopus horrens | reverse complement strand
GTGGATGGCAGAGGATGTGACTGGTATCAGGAAGAGCTCTTTCCTACCTGCTTTGCTGCTTGCTCTTCATCATTAGCATCCCCAATTGCCACGTAGGTCACCTTCCTTCCGAATCGGGCCACTATCCGCTCAAAGCAGCTCTCTTTCCCTACCCTGGTTGCACTGTACACGTTTTCAATGTCGAAGACACCACCAAGGCCATAGAGGAGAACTTTGGCGACAGCTGGGACCAATTGTGTAGTTGTAACTAAGACATTAACACAGTTTGCTCTGGGTAAGACAAAACAAGAATAACTTTATAGAGAAAAGGTACATTTAGGTCAAACAAAGAGACTAGTCAAAACATATATACCTAAGTATCTGATTCTAGTATCACATGAAATTGTAACTTCTCCACTTGTTTTCAGCTTGCAGGGGCACATACGGAAAGGGAAATTCACATTACATTAATTGCCTGTCACACCGCTCCCAGGATATTGTGAAGCAAACTCTACATTATATATGAACAAACCTTGAGTGGACGATGGAAAGTGACTTGAGAGCTATTGTGAGCCAAGAGTCAGTCATGGCCTCAATCTCTGCCCTTAATTGTATCCATTGCTCTCTCTTTTGAGGACCCAGCAACTCTAAAAAGAGAAAAGAAAGACATGGAAGCCTTACATTTTTTATTAATATCAAACTGAGTAACATTGTGTCTATGCCTAATTCACATTTCAAATAGTAGATGTTAATCCCATACAAGATCTCAACTGAAACAATATTCCTAAGTGACTTTAGATGTAACCATTTGCAAGATTGATGATGGTACATGAAAACCTAATACTAATTTCCCACAAAGCGCAATTTACAGAAAAGATGATCATAAGTTGTGATTGAGCATCTGAGAGTGATGTGTACAAAAAGGTGGAGTCCACCTATCTTTAACATCACATCACTTACCTCCAACGTTGTTTTTGTAGCTGCTGTAGATTTCCTTTATCCTTCTGTATCTGTACGAGAGTTTCCTCATCCAGTCGACTCCACCTCTGACACCAGTTGCGAGGCAGAGGTTTGCACTGGTAGCAGCAGCATGGAATCCGTCTGTCTGGAAGTTGTAATTCCTGCTTGAGAGACGAGATGAAAATGAAACTGATTTTTAATAAAATTTGGATAAAAAATACAAAATAAAAATACAAAATAATGCACCAGATGGCTAATAACATGTTGATGTAAAGTTCAAGTCACAATGTTGTGATTTATTCAACTTTCCTCCCTGACACAGCATCATAGCTAACTCTTAGAGCATGGTTTCCAAACCTCAAATAACTCCAAACTGGGGTTTGGACCGAATTCAAACACTATCCTTTTCATGAAAAAAATATTAGGGGTTGTGACTGTTCTAATATTATAGTCTCAACAGTTGCAACATAACTTTTGCTTTTACAGGAATCCTGTTTAAGCCTAACAGAGAACTGGATTTCAGAAAACTCTGCTAGAAATGAGAAAATGAAAAATTATTCACTGAAGATTATTCTGCTGGATTGAATCAAATGTAAGCACATAACTTTCAACATTGGTTTGATATGATCTCCATAGCAACCAATGCACAACAGTTATTGTTGTACCTGCATGTAGGTTTTCTCAAGAACGTAATAATGCTCTAGCTCTCAATGTGATTCAGATGCTGAACCAGAAACAGAGAGGACAAATACCAATTACGTACTCACGAACCTCTCTGAGCTGTTTGTCGGGCACATGATTTTGGGAACCATGTGGTTAACTTTGCTGGATGACAGACAATTTTGCACAAACATTGACATAAAATGCAGAACTTAAATCTCTGCATTATTTGTTCAATCATTCTTCTACATAGCATCAAGAGAAATTTGGTTAACTGAAACTAGAAGGAACGACTTTAAAGAAATAAAAAAGCAACATCACTGTAGGCCTAACCCAATGACCAACAGTAAGGCGCACATGTGTTATGATGACCCCAGAAAATTACTCTTTTCTGATTCCTTTATTCCAGCAATAAACAATAAAGAGTGTGCGGTGACATACACGATAGAATAGTGAGAAAACATTGATTGACATCATTCCATGGAAAAGGAAAAGAAATCATTAAGTATTAATACTTATTGATCATTTTTCCCAATGCTTTTAATGTTGGCTAATGAATTCAGCAACATGGCTGACATCTTTAGTACTGGTGTGAGCTGTAGTATGCAAAGTGTCTATCTGCTGAAGTTCTATGGCTTTTCTGCCCTTTATGTGTGCACCATCTTCACATGGCACACAAACAAAAGAATTACACTATCTAAGTGTTTTCATTGATTCCTCAAAACAGGAATCGGGAAAAAAGTTTTCATACCTGTCCGGTACCCGACCAGAACATCAACTATCACGTTTACATTGCATTTCCAATAGAGAGATATTACTGTGTACTACACACACCCGCCTACACCTAGCTCATTCATTCTATCAATTCTCCCAAGAAACAAGGAAAATTCTGTTTATTTGCTGTGTGTAGTCTATGGTGAAATTTGGCAATCTGACAGAGTGTGTTCACACAGAGGTTGTGTCATTTTCAGTTTATGAAGAAACTGGGTAGTAATTTTGGATCCGGGTAATAACATACTGTGCAGGGACCCAAGTTACCTGCAAAAACACTTCTCTATCACAACCAACTTAATGGGACTTTTCTTCCTTCTTTTCACGAATTTTTTCAGCATCATTTCTGAGAGTTATAGTCCCAGAGTTCCAATGTACCAAAAATATTCAAGAAGTTGCATTCAACTTAGTCAAAACCTATCAATAGATATGCAGCTAATTAACCCCCAAGTTTTGTTGTCAAAACTACAGTTAAACTGTGATGTTCTCATTTATCTCTAGGCTTTAAGGCTTTAAATGGAAATTATTGCTCAATGGAACTGTTGCTCAATACTAACTTGTTCACCCAAACTTTTCAAAATTTTAAATGATGCATTTTCCATTACTCATCACATGCTTAATGTTTTGGGGAGATGAAGCTTTGGCAGACATCTATTGATGATACTGAATAACATAACATAACATAACAAGTTTAAGGGCAAAGGAGGGCAAAAGCCCCATAAGATGCCCTGTAATTCAGACCCCCCAAAAACCCTNNGAATGGTTTGATAATGACTAAAGCTATTTCTTTAGTATGTCATGTCGGTATATTCTAAATGCTCTATTTCCCTTTGACTTGTTAAGATACTGTGTTAACAAGGTTTTCACAATCTGACCCCTGTTGACCCCACATGACCTTTACTTGCACCAAATGATAGGGTTCTTCTACCTGATGTGATACACCTTCATGCTAAATATGAGATCTGTCCAAGCTTACGGTCTTGAGATACCGTGTTTACAAGGTATGTATCACAAACACACAAATACACAGTGCATGATTAAAGGTCATGATTATCATCACTTTATTTAACATAGATCCATTTCTTGCCAAGTAGTGACCGGCATTGGCTACTTACGTTAAATCTTGGCCGTTGTCGTCTGACGCCACATCATCTATATGTACTTGGTCACATTCCTGCAAGAAAAATTAGACATGAGAAAATGAACTAAAATATGAACAAAACCATAAACAAAGCACTTGAACAGTTGATGTGCACATTAGAAGGAATGTTACATGAGCCTCCATACGAAAGAAAAAGAGACATAACAGCGGGGGAGTACTTTTAACACTTATCTCAGAATAGGCTTCCTTCTTTAAACTCTGTTTTTGCTCCATAAATTCCAGTAAAAAGGGTCATTAGAACACCCACCACCTTCCTACATCAGTTTAAATTAAGTTTTTGAAGGCAATTAATACTATTAAAGGCCATACCAGCGCTTGTTTTTATATTCTAGTTACAAAGTATACATGATTTGGAAAGACCCAAAATTTTGCTCACAAAAATAGAAACTATTCCATGACAGGAAACATGAAGAGATCTGGCAGTCAACTTAAAAGGTCATGACACCCACCAGAATTTCAGGAATAATAAGGAATGTGACACCCACTACACAGTTTAAGTAACACTAAGGTACTATACATGGCACTCATTACAACTTAAGCACCATGGCACCCACAATAGTTGAAAGGGACGTAATACCTACTACAGATGCAAGAACACCGAGGAACATGACGCCCCCATGGAACACCATACAACATTCATCAAAGCCACATGATACACACAATGACTGGGATCCACATTGTTAAAATAATATGGATGGCCAAGACAACATTTCCTAAAACAATGGAGACTTTCTGCCAACTTGGGGCTAAACCGCATACAGTCATAGTAGAGTGCATTTATCACAAAAAGTGGAGAACATTCCACAGTTAGGAAGTTGATTAGAGGCTAGAGTACGAACACGGATTCCAGCCAACGAAGAGGAGATCCACCAAAGAAAAAAAAAAGACACACGGCCAGGGAACTGTTTTCAGCTTGTAGACAGCTGGATGGATATCACTGACCTTAAGTTTCACTTCCAAACTTAGGTGTTCCACTTCAAAACAGTTTGCTTATTTTTGTCATCCTTTGGTCTCTGCCTAAATGGAGTGCCTAATTATAGGTAAATATTTTGCCGAAACAAGAATCGCCTCATTAAAGGTCATTTAGGCTTATACGGTTTGTCATCCTCCTGTTTGGATGAGAGTCTCACATAACAGGGCAGTTATGCAGCAGGGATGCAAGGATTTATCCCAACATGGGGTTCCCCAGATCACCACCCCTAGGCAAACATGGAAGAGGAGACACATTTGTGAAAACAAGCACTGTAGGAAAAAGAGGGAGTGGTCAGTCTGAGGACAAAAGAATGATTATGAGACCAGTATCATCTATTTGACATCTTCAGAGTCCTTCAGAGGACTAGTATCCAGCTGTGTTGAGATCCTTAGGCTAGGGGTATAGGCCGCCCACTGAAAACTTGTTGTATTAACCTTGGAGCTAACCACATATGACTCAATGAAGAAATACATGTATGTTAAACTTTAATAGATTGACTGGACAAATGTTGAAAAGCATGAATGGGAGAAGTTACCCCTGATAAAAACAAACACTGACTTGTTTTAAGGATGTACTCATACTAATGGGTGAAAATAAGGAGACACACAAGCTGAGGAATGTGATTACTTGAGACATGGGCTAATACGAGAAAACTCTCCCAAACCTGCTGCATGATAGTTTGTATTCTTTACAGATGTCTGGGATCTCAAATTCAACAAAGTCGGCTAATTTTTTAAATTCTTTGAAAGGGATGATGTGGATGGACACAGCTACAGTTCACCATACAATTACTGAGGTAAAGACTTTGTAACAGCTCCATGGTTAAGTGCAGATTTCATACTAACAAACACAAATACGTCACAGGCTGGCTATCAAAGTACAGTGATAGTATGTTTAGTGAGCAGAGGCAACACTGTAAATAAAGTTGGTGAAATATCACAGTAACGACAAAACAAAATGGCCGCTACCGGTTTTGCTTCGTGGTATTTTTAACACTCAAATAATCTGCAAGAGTTGCATTATTTGCACTTTCAGTGCTTTCATGAAGTATTAGTCCTACAATACTCATGTTGCTTTCACAATTCAGAAAATTCCAGTCTGTCTGTCAGCGATGTGTTGGGTTTTGTTGGTTTCGAATGGTTTAAATGGGTCTTTACTGGTTTTGTCAGGTACCTGATTTGAATTTCCTCCTGGTTTTAACGAGTTGCCAGGTACCTGATAAAACCTGATGCCAATTACCTGTTCTTGACTAGAATTTTCAACAGAAAAGCAATATAGCCCTACATTTTGCCACCACTAACATTACCCCCAAAATATGTGGGGGCTCAATAAAAGGGATCAATGGTAGCAGAAACATGTTGACTCTTTACTTAGAAGGAAAATTGTAATAAATGCCAGTCAACATTTTGCTTATTTCAAAAGATTTCTGACAAAACTTTACCTCTTAACATTGGGTTATAACCAGGAAACAACCGATGGATAGTTGATTTTGTAAACATTGTGGCATACTATCTACACGTCAGTAACCTCATTTAAATGCATGGTATAGTAGTGTGTATTGTAAAGCATATATGACAGTGAACATACATGTGAAATTCAGGAGATTAACAATACTATGTGTGAGGAGAAGGTTAAACTGCTCAACACGAGCAGTAGCAACAAGCTTAATGAAACAAAGATTATTTCTGAGTTATTTCAGAGGACCCACTAACAGAGATGAGACAAATCTCAAAATTTTGATTTTTTTCACATCTGCTAGCTGACGAATACAGTATTCCTATTAACGCTTCATTCTTATTAACAAACAGAAAGGAATTCATACTCCTGTTATGACTATTCTCAAAAATTCAAACAGTTCTCTCTGAAGAAGAAAAAAGCGAGAGAGAAATGAGAACGAAGAAGAAAGGCCCCTTCCGTACACGATCAAGAAGAGAACGCCCTGAAGATGTTTATCCATCCGACATAAAACAAAAAGCATTACAAACTGTAGAGGGAGAGATGTTTCCATTTGAAGGGTGAGAGAAGAATAATTGCCAGCGGGAAGCGCACATCCACACAGCAGTGGTTCCTTCAGTGTCATGGGAGGGCCAAGAGCCGCTAGCTCTGTCAAACTGGTGGCTACCCACAGGGAAATAGCAGGCAATTATCCTGCCAGTTGCTGTAGGGGATGGGTGACGTGCACTAACCGCTAACGATGGTCCGTAGGGCAATTTGGGAAAATTGGAAAGCAAAACATGGAAGATTAAGAAGTTATGGGCTTTGTGGCTTATGTCAAAACTAAAATTGGACAAAAGAAGAGAAACTGACAGGTTAAGCGAGACCAAAAGTTTTAGTTTTCATTTTGTCTCTTAATTCCAGGATGATTGCGAGACTGGAGAGAATTATAGCAGTACGTGTCTGTTCCACTTCACCTACCACTTGTCCCTAAACTGTGCTTTTGATCTCATTACAGACAGAATAATGGTAATAAAAATTGAAAGTGTTTGATAAGTCAGCACCGCCCAATGTCCACCTGGGTCAGTACTGGAATAACCTAGTGGTTCAACACATCACACAAACTTACACTTCACCACAAAGTACACTATACAGGGACTGTCTCGGCTCATCTCTTCGGGATTAATAGGCCTGCTCTTGTATGGTAATGTCTTGCAAATTTAAGCTTCATATTTTAAACTGCATAGAGGCAAATCACCTAATTACAAATTGGAAACATACCAAATTATTCCATGAACTGATACACACCTTATCTTCCAAAAAATCCATTGCGAGCAATTTGAAGATTTTAAGGGTTTTAAGACTTGTCTTCATGAATATTCATGACATACACCAAAGACCAAGATCACTGTTGTGTATAAAAGCTACATGTTGAGTAATTCCATTACAACACACCCCTCAGAAGATTGCAAATATGCCCATTTTATGTACATTATCTCAAACTAATTTAAGACTAATTCATGACAAGCTTCTAGTGCTATGCAACCTCTGGCTTAAGTTCACAGCAATATTTATCTTCAAACCTGACTTATTGGCCTCATAAATATTAATGAAAACTACCTGAACCAGGTAACAACACCCCACCAATGTGGTGAATGGTATGAATACCAGCCAATGGCCCACTGGGTTATAGAGTGTGTATGATAGGTGTAATACACAAAACACTTCAAAAGCTTAACTTGGTTAAAACCACAAATAGACTTGCTGATTTGTTCTTGCTCCATATACAAATATATGGAACAAATTTTCTCTTGTGTGAACGGGAATCTCACAAATACAAACTCCAAAGGTTCCACGTTCAGAAAATTTCAACCAGATCCAAACACCCATAACGTGCTCTTATCCTTCTTTTCACTAACTTTCTTGTACATATGTTTTTTTTTGCAATTCCCTTTTCTTCTTGTTTTTGTTCTGGTAATGCACTACTGAATAGTTCTGAAGCCCAAAACAGCTGTTTCATTTCAAAGCAGACTAAAATTCATTTTAACAGACAATCGTCTCAAACAGACAATTTATTTTAAATGGTGTTTCAATGCTAACTTACACACAAAAAAAAACAGGGCTCTTGATCCTAACCTAGAAAATTTCCTATTTAACCTCATTCTTTAAGATTTTTGGATCTAATCCGATTCCTGTCAGTTGCTTCTTCTGAGCCAAACTAAACTGAATAACAAACAAGATGTTCATCTCTGTGGATTTTTTTTTCTTCTATTCTTTGCTCCCAGGCAAGTATTTCTTGCTTACGTTTAGCGTTGGCCATGAACGTTCAGTTCTAGTGTGCTTACTACGCTGAGAGTATTAAACATGATGCATATATATGTGTTCCTCAAAGTGCAGAGGTGAATGACCAAAATCTTTTTTTTTTTTCCTGCTGCTGTTGAGCAAGTAAACCAGTGTGCATCTGTCATCTGAAAAGACTTTATTTTGAAAGCAGCTTTGATTTATTTTAAGATGAAGCAATGCAAATTGTGACTGTTTTGGGTTTTTTACCTTTTGGAGTGAAAATCACGAAAAAGTTGTTTGAATTTTATGAATTCTAAGATAATTCTTAGTCAGTTTTCTTCATGAATGCCACATTACCGAGTGATAGCATAGGAGCAGCCACCTGTCTTGCATGACGTATACTTAACACTGTACTGTATTACATTCCTTCTATTATATATCACTGTAGTCTATGATGTTGAACTGTGTGCTATTCTTTACCGTGCTGAACTACCCTACAAAGCAGGGATGTTGATTTTTTTTTCTTTAAAAGAAGAAAATATGATTTAAATAAGCACTGTAAATAAAAGACAGTGATCTAAATCGAAGAAATTGATTCAAAGCATGGTTTTAATCAAGACTTAATCTGCATGATGATTTTAATCAAATAATTCTGCTACAATGTCCAATACAACATTCCATATTAAACTGCAGCAGCACATGTTGAACAGACAAACCACTTCAAAACTTTCACTTTACTTCACTGTGCTTCACAGCATACCAACATGCTCTGCTGTACCACAGCAACACTGCAATACATTTCGTCACAGCATATGCTGTAATGAACTACACTCTACGCTAATGTACAGCATTTTGATCCACTGTACTGTATTTTTGACTGTACAGTACTGTGCCTAACCTTTGTAATTTACCCTTCCATATTACTTTACATCTCCATGCTGCACTACCACACACAACATTTTATACTCCACTACACTGTCTCTCACTACATTCTATTATTCAATGTGACTGTACTCCATTAGCTTTCAAATTTCACTTTTAATGTTAAAGGGAATCAGCAGTCATACATTCTTTACTTTAAAACCTCATCAAAATCTTGCAATTCTGTTCTCATTTTCTTTTACTTATTTGTTATGATGTTGCTGAATATCAGTACTGCATAGGCAAGCAGGTATGCTGCACAATTAAGGAATCAGACATCAAAAATTGATATCACGTAATGAAAAGCCACTCATGAATAAGCATAGGGGGGTATACTAAATCAGTTGAGGCGGACTGCATTTTCGCTTCAATTATCTAATAAATTAACATTGGACTTAAAAGTTGGAATATGTGTTGCACTGGCAATTGCCAGGTTATCTACCTTTTTTCTTTGTCAGTATTTCAGGGAAAAGAGGGCAGGAGAAAAGATCACCTGTCATAAAACCTGAAAGAGAACTATGCACTCATATATCCCAGATATTTGAATATGAAAATTGTCTCATCATTTTTGTGGGCCCTACAAAAATTCAGACTCTCCACAGCACAGCAATCAATCACTGTTACTTGAAACCAGACCAATGGGAACGGATATAAATATTTATGTATGCAAAAATGGGGTTTAAACAACTTGTTATGTAGTAGCTATAAAATATATTTGAATGTCAGTAGCAAAACATGACAAATTTTCAACTCATATNNCAGACCAATGGGAAAGGATATAAAGATTCACATTTATGTGCAACATCAAAGTTCTAACCCTCATAAGCATATATTTGCATACTATGTTTTTCGTTTGCTCATGCCTTTGCAGGCTCTCCATTCCAGGAATATCTTGAGTTCAGGGACAGTGATTGGTACTTTCAAGTTTGATGTGGGTACTGTTTACCAGGCTCAAGGTAAAGCCACATTTTTGTTGTAAAGACTAGCAGTAATTTTTGGGGAAAGTTGCTGCATGTGTTTTTCTTCATAATTAAA
>VJOZ01195521.1:0-10118 GCA_009801055.1 Stichopus horrens | reverse complement strand
CCCCCCCCCTTGTTTAAACCAGCAGTTTGATTCTTGACTTATGCTTAAGAAAAGTAGGCTGAAAGAGTCCCATGTTTAATTCTTTCTTCTGCAGGTTGCATACTATGGGCTGGACACCAAACAGATTGGAGCCAATAAATGGGAAATAATATGATAGCATACTTAATGAATTTCAGTTTCTTTGAAAATGTTTGAAAATTAGTGCCTTTAAAGTGAGTGTGTGGCTGCTGCAAGAAACCCAGCAACTGTTCATACGTGGCTGGGTAATTTAGATAAAAACTGTGGTATACCCCCAGCAAAATAATCGCTGCATCAAGGACATTTGTTGTGTGAGTGTTGATAATACAGTCTCTCCCCAGTACGTATACCATCTTAACATCGCTGTCAGTAAATAAAATCCGTAAGGCAAGGGGAGCTTTTTCTTCAACTGCAAGCTTTCAGCACAAATGTTCTTCTGCCATGTCAATCTCACCCACCTGTTGAATAATAATTTTAAGAAGTATATTACATTGTAATCATTGGAAAAAGTAGATTCACTAACATCACTAAACTCTGTGATGAGATGCTATCCAGCCTTGTGTTAATGGTAACATATGAAAGACTAATTGTCCATCTAGGTTATCATGTTTTAGGAAGGAATTTAATATTTTTGTTCAGTGATCTCCACACACTGAGCAGTAATAGAACCTGGAACCTCCTTTTTTTTTGCTTCAATACACACTTGAACACCATCTCCTCTACTTCTAGGACCATCCACACACAGTTAGCTCAAATTTCCCAGCACTCAGAACCGAACATGTACCGCCCTGCCCTGATACAACATACTAAGGCAAAGAGAATAATCAACTTGTTGAAAGTGCATCATTTATCACCATTGATTAATGCAAATTCTAATCTAAGAGCTGGTGTGTGACAATACTCTTGACAAATGTATTCTTGTCAATGAATCCTCACACAACATCATTTCAAATTTCTTTGACTTTACAAGTTTATACGATATAAACTACCTATAGTAGATATGTTGTAGTCCATACATGGCATGGTAAATAGATAATTCATTTCCAGCTGTCATAAACTCACTGTCTTTCCAGGTAGGTTGATAATGTAAACACTCCTTAAATGGCACCATCATCTTTTCATGACCAGTTGCCTTCCACACATAGCCAACGGAGTTGAGGAGACTCAAAAGTCACAATGTACTTAATTTGGTATAACTCAGCACCATTAACAAACTCTTAGACTGTACATGTATCACATTACATTTAGAATTATTGACACTAGATATAGTGCGGTGGTTTTGATAGGCTTTATGTAGTGGACACATATGACATTCAGGTTTGTCATGCTGTTTCACTGCAATAATGACAACATAATTCTCATTTAAGACAGAGAACCCTAGTTGCAATATCCACTAAAGTCTCTCAAATCTCAACACAGAGAGTAAAATTCTTTCTAACAGCAGAGGCACCCGGATTTGAAAAGGGGGGGTGATTCAAATTTAGGGCAAAATAAAATATTGGAGGGCAAAAAAAGTTTTCGCGAGTTATTGTACGTGGGGTCAAAGGGCCCGCCATATGGTGGGATCCAGGGGTGAAGTCCCCCTCCCGCTCTAAGGATTTAGCTCTATTTATCTCTGGGTGAAAAAGTATGGCTCAGAATGGGAACATGTTTTGCTTTACCCGATGAGATCCAGAGCTCACGGCAAGCCTCCTAGTGATCAAACTAAATATGGCAACTGGAAAGCGCTGATATTTTATCATAATGCAATATGCTTTAAGTTGAAGTGGTTTTCTGTAACATTGTCCGTTTTTATAATTATGTAGTAATGTAGTGATATTTACACACTTAGGTTTCTTGTATAAGTATGTTTTGCAAAATATCACATTTCCCACCTCCCGACAACCCCTGAAGTAAAATTGATAAATCAAAGAAATAGCTTAAAGGTTACATGCATACAGTATTTGCAATAACTAGAAGTCTTAAATGCATGAAACAATGTGTGCAGTGTGCAGAGTATGCCAACTAATTGCAATTTTGCCCTATAATATCAGTATTCATATATATTATTATATATCCTTATAAAACTGGACCAAGATTTGTTAGATTTGGAATATCAATGCTTATGTTTTGCCAATGGTCAAATTACCAGAGGAAGGGGAAACTTGGGTCCTGCAGCACTAACAAATGCCCAAGCTATCTGCAAGGAAGAAGTTATACTGCCTAAATTCTGGTGTGCATATCCTGCCCAATCTATCAATACCCAACTTAACAAGGAAAATAGTCAAACTTCCCCACCACATGCTTTGTTCTTTCTGATACTCAAATTCACTTTGAGTCTGTCAATCGGAGGACTTTCAGCACTTCCAGACACTTCAATGCAAGATAAGACCTTCTTGCTTTCCTACTCAGTACATCTTTCTTAAAAAAAAAAACAAATTAATGCATTCAAGAATGTAAAGAGACTTCTCTGTATAGACAAAATGAGTTGGAAGGTCTGTTTTATAGTCAAGTGATATGAGCAGGAAGAGGTATCTGACATTTTGTTTACACTTGATCTAGTACAAGCACGGAGACAAACAAAATGTATGAAAATAGTTCCCTTTAGCACAAAACACCTCACCATGGGATCTGCCGACATTTCCCAGTGGGCGGAAGGGGAATGCTCCCCGCACATCCTTTCAGGTACCATTTGGCACTGCCTAAGAACTTTACATGATATAACACCAAATTTGAATATTTTTCATCAGTGCAAAATGTTCTGCTTTTGGAAAAATATTGTGATCCACAAGTTAATTCCACATGGAATTTGCTTTTCTAAAATCAACTGAAACAATATCAGGATGACAATTTACGAAAAAAATATGGCCAAGTGACAGTGCTTCATAAGTAATGCAGCTTAACAATCAGCCACTGCGATTAAGTCAAAGGAGTATACCCTCCTGAAATATGGTTAATCATTACAACCACTTATATAGCGTCCATCCTGTAAGCAGGGAACTCTCTCCATCACCTCCAGCACTGATTTACCCAAATTCCATGATGTGTAATTAGGACGGATGTCCGCCATAAGTAACTTCATTGTCCTAACACATCTTCGGCCTTCCCACTCTTCCCTAAGTTCAGAGCTTCGGGCCTAGAACTTCTCTTCTGTCAGAATTCTACCAATCACAGGTCTGTAAGCAATCAGAGCAAGTGGTGATGTTTTGAGGTAAGACATGGTCTTCCAGAATCTGCAGTCCATCTGTATCAAAACTAGTTTATAAAAACTGCGTTCTTAAAATGCCAAGCAAAATTTAGTGAGTTGGGTGAATTATAGTTCTACGTCTTTCTTTAGAACATTTTGCATGGCAAGCATGTAACACCAGAAGTTCAACAGACTGAGAAAGCATAGTCAACTTCACAATGGTTACAACAATGGAAGGAGTTAATGCATCTACTCTAGGATTAGTTGCAGCTTGTAGTAGCAACTTGTGAAAGATTGTGGAGTCAAAAAAGTCTTCAGCTTTCTTCTCTTCTTAAGCATTTTTCTTTTTCTTCTTAAGAAGATAAAAATTCAAAACTCCTTACATAAGCTATACCCACCAAGAGCCTCGTGAGTTAACAGCAACGTTATGGCAAACAGATTTCTGCAGCTATAACAATTTCATGGTTATGTATAGCTAACTTTGTCAGAGTAATTACTGCTTGGGATAGTTGAATTGGTTTGCGCAGTGGGCACTCACTTCTTGCATCCCACCACCATACAGTAACCAGAAAGCAAAGAGGTTTAGTAATTCCTTGCCGAACTTGGGAGCTCTTGGGAAATTTTGTTTTTTGACTGTTAATGACCCCACCATGAAGATCTGGGAAAGATGCTTTTTGACCTCTGATGAACCCAGATAAAAGATCTGCGGAATTCTTGGGAATTTTGTTTTTTGAAATTCAGGAGCCCAGATAATAACCTTGGGAATTCTGTCAAAATTTTGCTTTTGACCTCTGGTGACCCAAAAATGACAATCTTGGGAATTCTTGACGAACTTGCTTTTTGACCTCTGGTGACCCCAGATGGACCATCTTCTTGTATGTAGCCATGCAAGGTACTGGAGGGAGCAAACGTTTCCAAGGAAGGGGGTAGAAATGGGATTCGAGTAGGGGCAAAAATGTTAAAAGGAAATGTCAAATGCTCTAACGGGTGAAAAATTGAAAGCAACTACAGTGCTTCTGCAGTTTTAACCCCTGGTGACCTCAAATAACCTTTGACCTAAAACAAAAACAATTTAGGTTCTTCCTCTCAACATGACATGTCTATATCTCAAATTATGAAAAGTTTCAGTCACTATTGTCTTGAAATATTTTGTTTACAAGCAATTTACTAGGTTTTTGTAATCTCTAATGACCTCAAATGACCTTTGAGCTCCACCATTAACATATGTGCAAGGGCTTGCTCTCGCCGGAGTGTGCGCTACCCGCTGAGGATACGTTTGTGAGTGCATACATACACACACACACACGACATTACCATCGCATAGATTCCCCGCCTACCCTCGGCAAGGAATCAACGATCATATATTTACCGCCTTTTGTTAAAGTATCTTTGCTTAATTCAGAACAATTCACATCACTATATGATACTCAATTTCAAGGAATGACACTCACCAATTGCTGTCTTAAATAGTTGTTAATTGTACTGATATAATTATAACATAGCGTATTGATTTTGGGGAATTTGTTAAAACCTTTCTATGCGAAACCTCTTCACAACCGGTGCATCCGACAATAGGATTTTAGTCTTTTTATTTTCGTTTAGCCTCATTTGATCGATCGCCGAGCTGATCTTACTGCTGAAATAAGACTAATGAAAAGAAATATTGATATGACTTTATAATTCCCACAGAAAATATTTCACTTCATTAAACCACGAATAAAGGGGGAAGGGAACATTTCAATAAAAAGATGTTAGGACTCAAACTGACCATATTCTTCCCTCAGAATCGAGATATAGGGTATATTACTTGGAGAGAATAACGTCACACTGAGTTTGAACTCATTTACGAATATATGGTTGACTAGTGTGATGAAATGTTCTCCCCTAACCAGTAAAAAAGGGGGCAAAAATAATGCTTGGACACTAAGCGACCGAAATACTGTGTCGGTAGACTGTGCAGCTAATTAGTCTAGCTTTGTCAAAGCCAGGCTGTGTTTGAGCAGTACATGCAGGTCTACAGTTCTAAGGGTATCCTGTCAAAATGTCCCTTTGCCAAAATGGCTAGCCTATTTCCAAACTATTGCAAAGCTTCTTTACCAAAATTTAGTGTGAAGACTAGTGCATGTATGAATATCTAGACAATTAGGGCCCTCAAACAATTTCATTACACTTTGTTTTTTTTCATTACGTTACAATTAGACAATACCATGATCATCCATCACTGAGTGACCACAAAAACATAGTTTCAAAAATCAATTAAACTTTGCAGTACTATTTTGTTACAGCTGTTTATGTGTATCTCACTGTGCACTAGCCTAGTATTTTGGTGTTGTTCTATATCAGTATTCCACAAAACATGAATTTTGAAATGTAGGAGGCAGTACATGTAACAATGCTTCCTTAAGAACTTGAGTCAATGGCTTAAAAAAAACAAAACAAATAAATCACATATCACAAATCACATAATCACATATGACCACATTGAAGAACAGTAACTAGCCTACAGGATACAAATAATCATAAGAATTATTGCTGTAGTTCTCTCAAAATGTTTAATCAGAGCTTCATTAAAGACATTTTGACCACTACGTTNNTTGTGCAAACGTTTTGGTCATATTGAGGCTGGCTATGCCAAAATTTTAAAATTTTTGGTTTGAACATTAAAAAATTGGGTAAATAACATTGTTTTTTAAATTTGGGGGTCGTATCATGTGCTGTGAATACTTGTTGACACAGTCATCCTAAGCCTACCTATAGAGACAGACCACTTAGGCCTAGCCTATACGTAAAGAATAAGCAGTCTGCGACAATCCATGCCATTTATAAATAGGCCACAAAATTCATTCTTTCCGATGAGGATACTGGAAAAGTTTCATGCCTAGGCTATGCACAAATTTCTTTGTTGTCTTGAATTAAAAATTTAAAAGTTATTTTTAACACATACAGGCTAGCCTAGCTCAAACATTGCTTTCAGCAGCAGATTTTTTAAGGCTGGAAAGTAATGGCCGGAAACTGCCGAGGGAGGAACCTCATGGACCTCGGCTGGACCTAAGGTAGGCTAAGACTGCTTCAGACGCCTGTGGTCACAATTGGCTACATTGCATGATTGCAATCAATTGGTTTTGCAGGTTGTAATGAATGAATCACTACCAGGCTAGTATATCGTTAGCTTAACGTTAGGTCTAACGTCAACAAGATTATATTAATAGGCCTCACGTTGACTAGCCTCAGCTAGGCTACTATTGAATTTAGGCCTAAACCTATGCCCTAGGCACTTCATGTGTTTTTAAAAAGAACAAGGTAGGCTAGGACTCCAATCTGGCTGAGGACAATCATGGTTCAGGTCTAGGTCTAGGCCTAGGCTAGGCCAAGTCATAGCCTAGGCTATTGCTAATTTGTCGTGGGGTGCGATATATGAAGTCTGCCTAGGCTAGCCCTAGCTTAGGCCTAAACTGATACGGTGCAACTACGTTACGCCTAAGCTACCGTATGTCAATATCAGGAAGCACGATAAAATATATTTGCCGAGTTTTTCAGGCTTCGTGTTGTAGTCGAACAGTTAGTAGTACCTGTTCCTCGATTTTATTGTCGGCTTCTTTAAATCTGAACCCTTCAGAAATGTGACACTTGAAGTATATAGAGCCATAATTCTATATAAAGGATACATTTAGTCACATTACTTTTAACTAGAATTGATTTACGGTACCTTGACGATAGCTGAGCCGGTCGGTGGATCTGACCCCGCTAGCTGAAATGTTAGCTCTTGAGGGCGGAACCTAGACGATGACATCAGATGCTATAAACACCATGAAGTTAATAGAGAGAATGATCGTAGTCATATATGCCGTTTATTCATGAAATCAGAAACAAACGATAGTGATAATTAGTACTATTTTGGTGGGAGTGAAGTACGGACGATAACACCTTCCAACATAAACGCTTGCCGTCCCGTGCAGAAAATACGCATTTAAACACTACCATTGTAATGTTGAAAGGCTATTATTTGGATGTGGTGTCTCCAAACTAACGTCTGAGCGCGTTTATAAAGGACGTTATTTTTTAGTTTTTAAAGTGTACCTCTTCCTTTTTGTTATAGTTACACTTTTTCATTGTACTAAGCCTTCTGTGTAAATATTATGGTTACTGTGCCATAACTGTTATTATAACTTGGAAAGTATCTTCAGCCTGTTTTTTTTTTTTTTGTACATTACCCCAAGGGCTCATATTCCAGGCTGACAGACATGACCTGTTTGGATGTGTGCATATTGGGACCCTTACCAGTAAAGATACTCGTTTTCCCCTTTTCTTTTTCATTTTTCCTTTCCTGATCTTTCCTCGACACAGTAATGTTTACTCATGTTTGTATGCTATTTGATGTATTATGGTACATATCCTCTTGTATCTGCTCTGTTCTGCTGCATCCCCGAGCCTATTTTGTGTATATAGCTCTGTATATATCCTGTATATAGCTTATGGCTGAGCTTAAATTGTGTACAAATAACGCTAGAGGCTTTATCTGGTGGTGGTTGAATGGTATCAGTTTGTTCTTCTGGATCATCAGTATTGGATTCTGAGGTACTCTCAGTCACGTTTATTTGCTGAGCACTTTTGACTTTCTGTTTCTTTTTCCGACAAGTCAACCACCAGTTGAAAAAATGATAGCTTCACAGCAGATGTTAAAATATGTAAAACACTAATCAAAATGGAGATTGACAATGGGGGTGTCGCTAATAGGAGAAGATCGGCTCCGACAACATATTTCGCTGCCACTTTCAACAACGTCTGTCAAAATGAAGTCTTATACCGGTACCCCAATTGAGGCTGTGGGGAAGGCTGTTGTACCAGTTAGATACCAAGAAAAGGATTGTCAGCTTCCAGTCTACGTAGTTAAAGGAAACCGACTATTACTTTAAGGTAGAGACCGGCTGACACAGATGTATCCTGACTGGAAAAATATCCTCAATGTACGGTCATCGTCTAAGCCGGAAGAAGAGGAGTTTATCTCCAGATAGCCGGAAGTATTCTCTAAAGCAGGGGAATCAGCGCAGGGATTCCAAGCTAGAGTATATGTAAACAAAGATGCTAAACCAGTTCTTCAAGCAAGGTTCGCTTCCATACGCACTAAGGATAAACTTGAAAAGAACTTCGTCGTCTCGAAAAAGAAGGTATCATTTCCAAGGTAAACAAGAGCGAGTGGGCCACCCCATGGTAGTCGTTTCGAAGACGGATGAAGGGTTACGTTTGTGTGAGGACTATAAAGGTAACTGTAAACCAAGACATAGAAAATGCAAAATATAATTTGGCTACTGCTGACGATTTGCTAACATCTGTAGTCGAAGGGGAGTTTTTCACTAAAATTGATCTGTCTCAGGCATATCAACAGTTAATGTTGGATGAGGATTCAAAGGAAATGCTTACTCTTACACACTTTGGGCTATTTCACTTTAATAGACTCCCTTATGGAGTCTCAACATCTCCCTGTATTTTTCCGAAAATAATGGAGCATGTTCTCCAAGGGATGACAGAGGGTATTGTGTTATCTTGATTACATTTTGATTGTAAGTTAAAACGTGTGAATCGTTTCAGTCCTCAGTTGAATACTTGCGTCACACAGTTTAAGTCATATCATGAGCTGCTCAAATATTGCGGCAACTTCATGCCTAACCGGTCAACAATACTGCATCCATTAAATCAGTTACTAAGCAAAAATGGAACATAGGAGTGGACACAGGAATGTGAGGATGTTGTTAGGTTAAGCAAGAAAACGTTAATGAAGAGTAACTTGCTTGTGCATTATGATTTGAGACTTGAGTAGGTGCAGTCATCTCCCACATAATGTCTGTGGCCTTTGCATCAAGAACATTGATTAGTGGTGAAAGAAAGTATCCTAGACAATTGAATGTTTGACCATGTCAGTCCTTGGTCTCCCTGAGGGTCACAAATTACTTTACAAGAGTTTCGAGATTTCTTTATGAGGAATAGTATTAATTGCAATAAAGTTCCACCCTACCGTCGATCATCTAACGAAGCCGCTCAACGTGCTGTTCCGACGGTTAGAAGGTTAGGATTAAACAAATTCTAGATACGGCCAAACAGGGAACCACCCTGGCTCATAAGATTGCCAACTTTTTAATTGGTTATCGAAACACACCCCAAGCAACCTCCGATTGAACACCAGCTGAGTTCTTCTTGAAACTTCGACCCCCCGTGATAGGTTTACACTTCTCAAGCCAAAATTGGCTGAAACGGTGGAGGGAAAACAACAAAAACAAAATCTACCGTGACAACAGTCAACAAAAGGATAGACACTTTAAGAGTGGTAATTCTGTAGAGTTAGGAACTCATATCCTTACCAAAAGGTCAAGTGGTTGCCCGGTAAGGTGATTAAGGTTTGTGGATTTCGAACATATTTGCTTCTATCAGAGTTCTGGTCGTGTGGGATTCACTCACATCGACCACATTTTACCTGTTTATGAACAGTATGGTGCCATGGAAAGTGAAATATCCCAACCAAAGGGAAATAACATATTATCGGAACATGCAGCACCATCTCCCTTTTTGAATTTATTCCACAGTGATTTTCAACTGCTGACTGATTCTCTTGGTGCATCAGCCAAACCCAGTGGTAACAAGTTAGACACCCTTAAATCGATCAAAGAGTGTTATAAAGAAACGATTGATCCTTCACTTGTGAATAGTACTGTACTCATTTTTCTTATTCTTTAATCCTTGATTTGATTACTGTGTGTAAGGCAAATACAGTAATGTATATTAACGCAGTATCCATGTTTTTCCTTAGAAGGGAGGAAATGTGATAGAGTTGATTCTTAATGTTAGCATGCACCCTTATGATCGCCATGTAATCGAAGATATTGAAAAAAAACCAGGTGACTTTGTTGGTAATAAATTCTTTATTACCAACAAAGGATTACAT
>VJOZ01193689.1:0-13653 GCA_009801055.1 Stichopus horrens | reverse complement strand
TCAATTTTAACTTTTTGTAACTTTTCAACATTCATAAATTAAAAATTTGTAGGATCAAAGTAGAACTTAGTTACTTTTGTCAAAAGCAAATCGACAACACTTTTAATAACAAGCACAATATATTCAATTATAAATACATGTGGCCTGTGTGTAATGTGCATTACACAATTAAGACGAGGCAATTGAATCACACCAATTTCATTTGAAACGAACGGGCTTTTACATACTCCTTCAGAATTAATAACATAAAACACTCTTCCACGGTTTTATTACATTGCGTTATTAACAATTCTCACACCAACAATAACAACAGCAAAACTGTACATACAGTTATACAAACAACTATAGATTCTCAAGTAATATGTTTCTTGTTTATTTGTTGGGGTATTTCTAATAAGGATACAACATTTACACTGTAAACGTAACTAGAGAGCCAAGGGTGGAGGCGCTCAAACCTGAAAACCCTAAAGGTACAATTTACGTTCATTCTGGTCAAATCATACATACCAAATTATCAACATTGTGCAAGAGAATCTGAAGGACTGCACAATTTGAAGAATAGAATTTAAAAGATAGACAGATAAACAGACAAAAATAATGTAATGTTACAAACTATCTCTGAATTGATGCACTTCAATTCTTAGTTTTTGTTACTTATGTTGAATAGCAAATGTCAGTGAAGTGCATAAGTGTAAACATGGAAAATTTACCTTGTAAGCTCAAACCAGCAACGTCGACATTCATTGTGTAGAAGAACATCAGCAAAAATATTGATAAAACACGAGCGGTAAACATTTTCGACAGAGTGACCAAAACGAAGCAAGCAAGCAGATTCATTGCAGACGTTGACACTGTGATTACCCAATGATTAACTAAGGCAAGCACGCACATAGAGTAAACGCAAGCTTAAGCACTGAACATTATGCGAAAATACTAGTGTTTATTGATTGGAAATGCAATGGACCGGTCTTTGATTCCAACTTCTTTTATCATTTGATTGACTTATCACAATGTGTGTATTTTAGAGACATTCAATAGTTTGAAGTGTTTCGTTTTAGTAAGTATGTATATATAGATGTATCCTACACAGAGGCAATATGCGAATTGATCGATCCATTCGCAATTAACACATCACTTTGCAGTTGAATACCCCGCTTTGAAAATTGTGTACAAACTCTTGAGTGATTTCTATGGAATTAACCCACTGCGAATATTTGCTACTGTGTATGTTCCAAGTGAAGAGAGTGGTTAACTTATTACTATAATTATGAACCTAATACTAAGAAGAATTTAAAGGTTGGGCATAAGTAACGATTGCTGCTAAAAGTCAGACCAAAGGTTGCACCAGATGAGAAGACTAAAAGAATATTTTGTAGCAGTACAGAGTGATTACGTTAATTTCGGACTATCTCACTCACTATCAAAAGTACTTGTATAGCACGCACGTGAGTAATGGGACTCTCTGTGATGTACGGTTACTATGTTAGTCTACAGGGGTGAGGAGATCGTGCAGCTCTTGGGTCAAAATGACTGCAGCTGTATTTCCCAAATCTCGTCTAATAGCCATGGAAAGTTTAAAATTACTTTCAGTTAGATTTAAATAATTCTGGCAGGTACTTGTTTTATTATAAACTTGATTTTATCACTAAAGCCCACATATATTATTTCAATACAGAGAGATATGCGACCCGTCAATTTCCTAACTTTTTATCAAAAGTGTGTACTACGCACTCGAAAGATGGTTTACCCAAGTACGGATTCAGTTGGAGTACAGTACATTAACTTTTGCAACAAGTTTGATTTCTTTCCCTCATCGTGATGTGTTTCTTTCTGAATTATGACTAGTTTCCCGCTAAACCTTTGAAGCATTAGTCACTGACGTTACATCACTTGTAACATTCTGAATAAAAACGATGTCCACAATTTATTTAACAGATGCAATATATTTACGATACACTTAGGTCTACGCCTATTTGGTAGACACTCAGGCTAGTGAAGCAACAGAGGATTCTGAATTGAATGAATTGTAAGGATACTTCATACATTTTCTAACTTCCTTATTTCAGTATTACATGGTAATGGCGATTTCATTAGGTCTATTCTGCAGCAGACATTACGTCAGTTGATGGAAATACTGTTGTATTGAAAAAGCTACGTGTCTATTCGTTTGGTGTATACGTTTGGCGGATATTTGCAGTTAAATGCAATTACAATTTCTTCTTCGGTAAGATTGGCTCTGTTTTGTTATTTGCCTTTTCAGTGTGGGAGTAGGAGCAGATAAACTCGGGTAAACTACTAATTATCCATTCTCCTCAGTTGTAATGGTCAATATTACTAAACACATGGACGCATGCACCGCAAATAACCGAATTCAGCTGTTGCAGGGCTTGCCCATATAGTCTGATCTGCGGATGAAGGGTGGAGAGAAGTCCGAGTTCTGAGATGTTGCAACGGATACCAGTTCTGTTGCAGCTAGGTCTACTGGTGTGGGGTATGTTCCTTAAATATTGAACTTTTTGCTTACATATGATGGACAAAATGATGCCAAAAAATGACATTTATGACGTTAGCAAATTTAAAATTGATCCCTAGGAACTTCTTACTTTCAGGTAATATTTTTAATACTTTCATTTTTGCTTTTAAAATAGAAAATAGAAATAAAAATAAAATAGGTATTCTAAATTGTAGCTTCAGTCTTTCACAATAACAATTTATTCAGTGCACGTTTAGTGATGGAGAAATACTGCGAAAACCATCGACAAAATTCTCATGTATTTGATGCACTGTGAAGTACCTTAGCCCCATGATGTTCTCAGATGTGCGACATTCGCTTCATGAACAGTATCAACTGTACAGTATGGAGTCACCTATAACAAATGGCTCTTCTGTGTCATCCGTTAAGTTTCCTTAAGCGTCCCCTGTCATACAGGTGTGATAAGGTCGAAATTAGCTTTATTGCCGTTCTTTGGTTACTTTCAACTGAATAAAATATGCTTCTTTCGATGGAGACCAGTGACAGAATAGAAATTCTGTGTGTCTTCGAACAAAAGCTTTGTACAAGTTATGCTTCATGTTTTTCTCGTTAATATGTTAATCAAAGGTAGGGCAAAATTAAAGGCAACTCCAAGAGTTTTTCTAGATGCAACATGATCAACGTGATTTAATGATAAGGATATTGTAGTTAAATGAAACGGTTCATCTCTGGTAAGACTTAAAAACCTTGTACTGGGTGAACTTCAGTAGTCACTTAAGTAGTCTGATGACCATCTGGCCAACTTGTTGAGATCTTGAGAATGTTGCAATCATCAACTAAAGTAATGGTTTTCATAAAGCTGGTCGTATGCAAAGTCGTATATAAAAAGATACACAGTTCAATTGATGATATCTAGTGTATGTTAATGTGATGACAAGTAGGACTGAAAACAGCCGAGGAAAACTGACTTGGGGAAACTGCGCGTTGAACGCCACTGGGAACAGAGACTGGATCAGAGTAGCAAGCGATAACATGTTGGCTCCGATTCGATAAGAAAGACCTTTTCCATCCATGCAGTGGATCTTTAATGACACCGCCACTCACTTTGTACAACACTCATGGGGTACAGTGTCAAAGGCCATCTTAAAGTCAAGATAGATATGTTTTTGAATAGATATTCAACACATTTAGAATCTGTAGAGTGGTAGATCTTCCTTCCATGAAGCCAGACTTCTTATCTTAATACGTTATCACTGAGCAAATATCACACAGAGACTGTCCCTAATGATAGATTCGAAGAGTCTGCACATCACATGTGAGACCGACAGGGGATAAAGAAGACACAATGGTATTGTCAGCCTTTTTTTCAAGATGCCTGAAATATTTGCCATCTTCCAGTCCTTGGGAACATACATCTCGCCTAAAAACCTTCTGAAGATCTTTCCCAAAGGTGGAGCCAGAACAGTGGAGCACTTCTTTAGCACACGTGGATGGATCACATCAGATCCTTCGGATTTGTTAGCATTCGTTATCTCATTATCGGCATTTTACTCCTAAAAGTGCTAAGCAATAGTTTCGCTAGGCTCACTTTTTTGTTATAAAAAAATTGATGTTTTTGCCGTGGCTACCATTGTCCATTGCATTTGGTTGATGCATGCTAGTGAACCCTGTGATTTGTTGCCGTCATGACACTTTCAATAAAAAAAGAAAAATAAAAGTCGGAGATATACGTACGTTCCGTCAATTCACGCCCCAGTATTTAGTAAGTACTCCCTGAATAAATAATTAAGTAAGCTTTAACAATACTGGGTCTCTATGGTTCCTGAGGTAGCTATCGAACCACGCCCCTAAAGACCACCATCCGTCGGAATTTGCTAGCTCGGCCACTGTGTGTAACTGTGAAAAATGTTGATGCTTTCATTATTAATCCTTCATTTCTATTAAAGCCTCACTGAGTACAATGCACACGTTTACGAAGCTTCTCTTGATGATACCATGCGAGAAGTTAAGTGATTTGTCATATTTGACCACACGCGAACCAAATATAACACAAAAGTGTGTTGATCTGATGGACATAAAATGTCATGCAACGTCAACCTGGCTAATTCAAATTTTAGGAGCTTCACAAGCAGGATAAGATCAAGGTTAATTAACTTAAAAGAGACGGAATTGGGACAGATCTCCATTAAGAGAAATACATATGGCGCCACATTCAACAATTTAATGGTTACTCATGGAGGTATTTTTTTTTTGGGGGGGGGGAGGGGGCCAATGGGGTCATGGAAATCCTTTAGCCTTAACTTTTGGTTTGACTTTTCAGAATCGTAAAGCTATAACAGTGTTTGAAATAGCAGTTGATGAAATGTATAGATATAGCAGTACTATCTACTCCATCACTGCTGCTAGATTTGTGTTACTAGGATCCTTCGTCATATCCATCTATGGTACAGTCATTCTAGCAAATCTTCTGTATTTCAATTTGCAATCTATTTCTGCCATTGGCATCTATCTAACAGCGCAAAATTCAGTGTGTATCTAACTCGATGTAGCCAAGGACACATGATGTGTCTAACACTTAAAGATTCAATGGGCCTTATGTGGTCCAGGAGATTTAATACGTTCATGTCGTCTGTGCGTCGTACATTACATTGGAGAATTTTGTCAACCGTTTAACATAGCCAGTCGCTATTCTTGAAAATAAGTTTCCAATTTCTGACAGGTTTGACGCCTCACGTAGCACATCAGTTTGATGTTGTGCCACAACCTGACCACCTTCTGCAACTCCGAAAAATGCAGCAGCAGTAAATTGTTACCATTTGCATACAGTGACAACTTTGTATCCTTATTCACCAGTCTACTTCGATTCCTAAGAGATAACATGTCGTTTTGATTTGTGTGACTGAGACGCTGATATGTCTGGTTGACTCAGTTTTGAATGAAAGCATTGGCCTACCTTATCATTTTCATAGCATATCAGCGGTTGTGAACGATTACTTGTATACTAAAACTATATCACACCAAAGAAAGGGATACCTCAAGAAGTGTTCATTCCTTGCAAATTCTTATACACATAGGAGAAAATCTGTTACGATTAGCAAAATTTTCCGACTTATCTCCAATGTAACTTACAGCGTCCGCTAATTCTAGCCTCTTGCAGTCAAAAACAACAATTTGAAGATAAGAAATTACTAAACAAGAAAGCACATCTTAGACGACATCGTTCTGCATGGCAACCATTAAATTTTGTGAATCAAGATCATTTGAAATAAATTAGAAATTAAAATAAATTACGTTAGGTCAGTTTGGTGAATGTCATTGCAATTGGGTCAAGGGCTGCCCTTTCTGGGAAACTATCCACAAAGTTCTTAATCGAGTAGCAAATAATCAGTTGATTATTCCAAAACGTCATCAACTGTTAATGGGATTATCTTTTTTGAATGTAATTAGTCAGAAAAGTTTATTACTAAAAAGCAAAGACGCCACTTTTTTTTCACAATTGTTTCGTTTCTAGTTTCTTTCATCTTTAGGTTTTATTTGGTATTTTAGAAAAGTCCAAACCTTCTTGCACGTGCCTTNNCCAAAGTGTGTAAGTGAACACTGTTGTTTAGGATTCAGATCAATGCAATACAATCATCTAATTCAAAACAAAACGTTCACGGGGTATATTGATATTACATGCATGCCACATCTCGTAAGTTGTAATCACCGTTTATCTCCGGCGTTAGTTCGTATCAACAGCTTCCAACGTTATATTCTACGTCAAGGAACAAAACTGCCAGTCATGATGCCAAACCAAGTTCCTGATTTAATACCATACCTAATTTAAATATGACTTTCACCACCAGACAATCACACTCTCAAAACCGATCCATTACTAAAATAGCCGTGATTGAAGGGATGACATCAATCCTACCACGATATGCCAATTTCACTGGCTACATTACGTAGAAACATAGTCACATTTCTAGCTATAGCCTTAACGTGTATAAATGTACAGTAACTGTATTAAATCATTGTCTCAAAATTATTTATGAGAAAGATGACTACTTTTAAAGTGATAGCGAAATTTCTATATACGCCGTATTGCATGAGTGTTCTCAAGCATTTTCTGATACTAATGACATAATGCTGACGATTTTGTTATTATTCAAACTCTCTAAGCTGTAAACCGGGATAAAGATGGTTTGTATTAAAAACCGCAATACTTGCTCTATCCTTGTTCCATATTGTATCTCTCGACAAAGCATTCCAATACAATTAAAGACGTTGCACAGAAAGCAACTTCCAGGCAAACACCTGATGAATTTCAAATTACACCAGTCTGTGAAAGTGTATGAAATAAGTTCATGTCTTGATAGATTTAAGGAAAAGATATTACATTATATTGTAGAAATGATGTTGTAGCTGGTTTGTACCAATTGTCAACGATGTTCATGCCTGACACAATTTAAACCTCCGTGGGACGTATTTAGTTCTCAGCTTATGCCATTTCAAACTTAACTCTATATCCATTGAATGCCCACATACTCTAATGATGTCATCATGAAAATAATTCTGTGTGTGCTAGAGCACGTGCTCATTGAAGAGTCACGGGACAATGTTTGCATGCTATCTTTCGCAGACAAAGCATTTCACTTTTGGAGACAATACATCATCGATAAGTTCTAATTGATATAGTTGACGTAAATTGTTTTATATAATTCCCAAAGAGAAATTTGTCTATATACCGTGTGTCTTTATATACTATGATGATGATTTACAATGAAAGATTGTATCCGTCTCACTGTAATTGCTACATGTATCAATAATCTAGTTCGCATAGGTTCTCAGTCTGCATTTCCACAGTAAATAAGACTGCATTGAAAACTGCACGGCCCACCTGTAGGTTCTACAACAGGATTGACTTGCAAAATTTTATAAATGCTGACCATGTTTGGAATGTTATTAAATCATGTAATATGTAACAAAACTTTGACATCACCGAAGTCGCTTATTAGAAAGACGGTCTTAAATACGTGGTCTCAAGTTATTATTGCACTAGGCTAGCAAACTAAACGTATGATGTTTCACAAATAAACTAATGAGCCTCGCCACAATATCAGACAATGACTTGCATTCATGTGCGGACCAACACTCCAGTAGTTGACATCACTCATAAATCCACCGACATCTGCTGAAAATGAAAGCAATCATGCTTCTAGGTCAATATTCAGATGCACTTTCTCCTCTGACTTCTTATCATTCTATTGCACCTTTGACACATTTAACATTGTCATAAGATGGTTAAAAATCAGATACGTGGTGGCGATATACATATATCGGCAACAGGAAATTAATTCATAGCATAAGTATCACTTGTTTTCTTTGGAGAATAATTACGCTCCTTAACATGGTAGTGCTATGACCTTGCACTCTGCAATTTGGTCCAAGATGCAGTATTGCTTACGTAATGCTAAGACGTAATACTGTTGTGTTATGCATATCACACTCGTTGGAGTTGTGCACTCTGGTAGTAAAGAGCAATGTACCGTGGATTTATGAAGTTTGCTTACATCCTGTCATTCAGTCTTGAAATCTACTCTGAACTTCACTATAAATAAGATCTAAAGGTTCAAAACAGCACTGTCTGCATGTATCTGAATGGATATTCAGGCATTTTCTGTGAGATTTTCTCTATACTTTGTGCCAACTTGAATGTCTGGCAATATGCTCTTAATGCTTTTCAGCATGCAAGCAACAAAGCCAGCTAACAGCCAGCATGGCTACAAACTATTTGTCAGCTGTATATAAGGGGAACCAGCTTTACATCAAGGATATACGCAAGGATGATCTTTCATACATTTTGAAATTGATCTGAGAACGACAAACATCCTGCCATCCGTACCATGTGATTGGATGATCAGTGGATGATTAAAAATCACAGAGCTGGAACACTGTCATCTTTTACACATTAAATTGAACATAAAGACAAATAAACTGCCTCTCCCATAACCTTCACGTAATTCAGTCAAGTTGATTGAACCATTCATACTGTTCGCAAATGTGTTTTACAATCAACCTAGCTTTCTTTTCCTGCTGAGCTCATGTGCAGCATTTTAGCACCTTTCCTCAACACAAGACGTGGGAAAAGTCCCGAGCGGAACTATCTTTGGTAAAAGCAAATTATTGTGACTTTGCCAAATGTCCTCTGAGACTGGGGCACTTGAGGTCTGCTGAAATTTAATGCATTCTTAATTCAGGAGATATAACCAAGAAGACGGCATATGGCCACATGTCACATACATTTCACCCAGTCCAAGCAGTAATCAAGCTGCATAGGCCAATATATACACCATATACAGAGCTACAGTACAGTATACATGCCTAGTCAGTGAAATGTAACTGTAAAAACAGAGGACACCACGTATGTGCGTCTCAAGAAGCAAACAGCTGTTGCAGATACGAGACCTACCATACAGTGACAGTTGGCGGCTTTTTCGTCACCTTTGTTTTGTGACTAATAAATGTTCCACACGGCAGAGAGACGGTAGCACTTAATTAGCATTTCATCTGGCAGAGGATGATATTTTAGCTCTGTGCGAGTTCAAGTTAGCTACAGGTATGACACGATTTCCAAAACTTTGAAGATAATCCCAAATTACAGGGATGAGGTGACATGAATTGACACATTACTAATAGACTTGATGGGCTCAACTTTCTTACATCACTTGTTGTGAAAAATCGATCTATTTGTGAAAGTTCTATATTCGAACGACATTCGTAACAGGGAATTTGAAAAACTGAGACACAATACCTGGTACATACTATAACAGATAATCAGTACATACGTGCATTGCTCACTCAACACTAAGTAATTTATGGAGTTGACTGAGGAAAAAATGCCCACTTATAGCAGCTGGTTTCCTTAGCTGTAACTTCCAAGAAAAAAGGAACATCATCTGTGACAGAGTGGGATATTTATAGAGAAGCTTCATTCAAATCTCATTTTATTAACAAACTCATTAAATATCAATCTAAAGCCACTTATCTAAATATTATCTTCAAAAGCAATCACATTTATTAGACAATGTTAGTACAGGGAGCACCAGTACTTCTTGGAAATACTTTCATGCTAATACTATTCTTCTCAGTTTCTGCAAAATTTACATCAATATAACAAAATCCCAATTCATTTTGAAGAAGTTACATTTTGCCAATCAATCTGCCAATCAATCTGCCAATCAAATATAGATTTTACTAAGAGTGTATAAAACTATCCACGTTTCTAAGAATGTTGCCAAAAGATGGCGAAAAATATTTGGTTGGTGGTACGCTCTGTGATAGGTAATATGAAATGCTACTTGAATAATTTGACTGCCCACCCTTTGGTACACTGGGATGCTGGCGCTGTGTGGCCAAAGCACACACCAAGAATTACTGTACCTGGCACATGCCCGGTAACAAGTCGACAACCCTGTGTACAATAGCAGTTGAACATGCAGTAGCCATACAGTACCAGTAAATGCTCACTACGTGACAACATGAGTAAGGTTGTACTTCGTCTAAGCCTTTGCTATCAACTATCTCTGTACACTTAATTTGCTCTGTCAAGCCAGCACAACACTTGACATTGTGTTTGACCTTGATGTTCTAAGTACCTCACATATTTTTTTTAACATAATTGACTACACTTTGTATTGCATTCATAATTCCACAATGAGTCTTTGAAATATTAGTTTTAGTTCATCATGTATTTACAATATATATACAAACAAGAGACAGGGCTTAAACTGGCAAATTTGTGGTTTGGTGATGCCTTTTTTTTTAAAACAAAAGAGACTGGGCAGGCGTTTTTACCTAGTTGAGACACAGATATGATAAATGACCGCCAATGTTAAAGTAGGAAACAGCGGAGAAAAATTGATCCTAGTCAAGGTGATGGTTATGATGGTTTATAATGAAAACATGCAGTGCACAAAGCCACTCCTTTTTAACCTTGATTTTTCTAGGAGTAAGAGAGGTAATTAACCAATTCAAAGGGAATAAGCAGTCACCCCGACTTCATCAAGAAGCAAGTACAAAATCATGCAAATCTCTTCTTTTATGTATTTCCTATATATTAAAGGGTATTTCAAACTATCCTGTATTCAAAGGTAACGAATAACTTGCATAAATTTTTGCCTTCCATGCACTAGGATAGGGGACCATACTAATACAAATTGGGATGACTGCACACTCCCTTTATACTAAACGATTGGTGCTTTTATGATCCTGGTTTAGACTACTGTATATATCTGCATGACTAAGTTAACTTGACCATGACCAGTCATATAGTCCTTGTTGCCATTCATGTGCTTTCATTCAGAAGGTCATGTTTTTAGCTGGTCTGCGACAAAGAAAAAAAAGCAAGATTTATTCTAAGTTCATGGTCTAATGAACACTGACAAGAGACAAATTATACACCTCCTAAAACTGCGGTTGCTAGCCCTTGTCAGTGAAATAGCCCTTGGAAGAAGGGAGTTCATTTTGTGCAACTGAATATCCACACATACAAGCTTTAAGGAGTGCAAATTTAAATTTTACAATTGTAATCCAATTACAATGAACATATATTGCACAACCTCAACTTCACTGAATGATATGTTCCACAAATGGGGTGCAAATTACATGCACTTTTAGTGCTTTTGAAATAGTCACAATATTCACAATTTTGACAGCATAATGCATGTATTAAATTTTTTGTTTAATTTGTCATTTGTCTAGTAGACAGTTATAAATTTTGCCTTTGCTCTTAAGACAATAGCCCTAATGTCTTATGGAACCATTTTGGCCAGCTCCACCCTGGACCAAAAGGCTCACTGTCATTGGTCATCATTCTTTAGAAAAAAAAACCAGTAATGTTCTTTGAGTGAGCGTGAATATATCACCACTTCTCCGGGAACAGAAGGAGCCACGGTGCATGACTGAGAATATAAGAGACATGATACATGCCATCTAGCAGTGATCTGGCCCAACATGGTCTCTACTGTTTCAGATAAATTCTTAATCCTTTGAAATTTTTTTGTAGGATCTGACTGCAAATGGGCTTTAACATCCACAATCATCTTCAATCCTGAACAAGCAAGCAATCTGTAAAAAAAAATTAACTTTAAACCAATAGTGTTTGCATGGACGTTAAACCCAGGTAACCGTTTACCCACTCAACATGTACTAGCTGGTTCTAAAATTACCATCCCATTCTTTCACAAAGTGAGAAACAGCGCAACTACTGTGCAAAGACATTGTGTCAGATCAATTGGCAAACTGCACCTAGCTACTATACAACACAGCAAAAAGTTTAGTATTACCTGTTTGCGTAAGCACAGTAGATCATCAAACATGCCATGCTACAAAATTCAACCATGTGGCTTGAACATGAAGCAAAAGTTCAAAGTGGAATTTGCTTCTTTTTCCAATGTTCAATGAATCAATGGTAATATCAATGAGTACATATATGTAAGTATAGGCTGGTGTACATTATACAACTAGTGACTGAGACACCTTCAAACCAACTACAATTTATGGTGCCGTACTGTGGAAATGCCAAAGTTAGCATTAAGGCTTACATTTTGGTTGGGTACGTAACTGAGGTACAGTACCTGATGACAGGTATGGGTAAAAATTACACAATTCCAATTAAAAGGAATCTTTGACAAACACTAATATACCACCGAATACCCATTAAGTTTGTTGAAAAGAAACGCATTCCAAATTCTGATTTTCCAATGGTGCATGTAATCCCACTTTTGAAAATCAAAATTAAGTCATTTAACTGTGGATTCTCAAAAAATATGCTGTGGTCAGAATTTCTACCATCATGTCAGCATGAAGATCACACCAACATAAATCTGTGTTTAGCATGTGGGTATAAAAACCCACTGAATAGGGAAAAAATCGAAAAATGTACCTTTGATTTTTGGCAATAGACTCTTCCAACCACATTGCTTAAGTAAACATCTGCGCTGCATGTTTGCAGTAACAGTACCATATACATAGCAGTTTGACCTTTATTTTTTTAAATGTAGGAAACTAGGACTCTATTATCCACTACACACAGTTTCCTTGAACATTAGATACATAAAAGCTACACTGTAAGTCTGAAATAATTGATCCAGTCTGCATAAGCTTAGCACACACACAATCAATTTTGGTCTTTGAAAAACCCTTGTGGCCATTGTTTATTAAGGAACCAGTGCTTTCCAAGTGCCTGTATTCATGGCTGTCGGTATTCATCTGTCTGTTTATACTCAACCAGACCAGCCTGCTATAAATTACCACCAAAATCTAACACACAGTCATGTATCAGGTACCAATGTATCAAAGGCAGCCCAATATCAAGGCAAGAATCACCTATAAAGTTGATTTCAAATTCACTTTATTTTCCTGGAGGACACACGCTCAGTCTCTCTTCCTCCTCCTCCCGCAAAAAGCCAGGTGGTAGAGCAGCTCGAGAATTGATCGGATTGACTTATTATGCGTCGGTGGCCGAGCATTCGCCGCACTAGAGAGACGTACTGCACATATTCCCCGACTGCGGCAGCGGAAGGATGTAATTAATAAACAGCTGAATAAGAAACGGTGCTGAAGAGCATCATCACTACTGTGCTAATACAGCTAGAGTACGTCTAATGCAGATGAGAGCCTGAAGTGTGGTCTGGAGTTTACTCCAAGAAATGCTATATGAGTGGATCTACAGTAAGAGATGCACTATTGATTCCCTGTTGGAATTAGGGTTATGCTTCAACACTTCGCAGCTCAATTAATTTAGTTTTATTTGCGAGGCTAAGAGACATAATTCAAAGCATACTTAAAAATCCTGGGTAGTTTACATACATATCGTACAGTGTACACACTAGCTAGACAGTAATTAAATGAAAGTGTCTTTTACTTTCGTGTATATTTAATACGACTGATTGACTTTGGGAATTGTTGCAGGAAGATAATTTCACAAATACAAACAGATTTATATTAATACATCAAGTAAGCACTGATGAAAAACTGTTAAAAACAACTGGTAGTATTTAACTACAAAAGGAATAAAAATTTACGATGCCTGTCCATATCTAGATGTCTCTCTCTGATGGTTAATTGTGCAAAACATTGTGCAACAAATGTTTCAAGGAATACTCACTAGAAATTGTGACAAAAAAAACTAAATTAAT
>VJOZ01192969.1:0-16839 GCA_009801055.1 Stichopus horrens | reverse complement strand
GTTGTTGGAAATGGTCCTGAATTGACGATGAAGAAGCCAGGGAGAGCAAAAATTAACATATTCTCAGAAGACATGTCACAAACAATAACTACGTAAATGCACATTTCGACAATTTATTCAAATATACGACCACCACAGAGTTTTGACCTCACTTCTCCATTTTCGGGGATAATTTTGAATTGATGGGAGGGAAACGTATGTGCCATAGTCTCTTTGGCAAACATGAGCGTGGGGAGGATATTTCCGTTCTTTTGTTATTGACTTTTTTTTACTGAATTCTGCCTCGGCTAGAAATAGTTTATTTATTTATTATATATGATGTTTTAGAAAGTAGTCTACTCAAAGCAATGTGAAGAAGAAAAGTAATAATGAACTCGTTCGTAGAAAAACAAGATTTTACTTTGCAAACTGAAAATAGGGGAGGACCACACCATCCACACGGGTAATTTGATGCCTCAGACGGAGCAACAAAAAGTCCCCAATTAACGGACATATTCTTCGTAATTTATTAGCACAGCCTGGACTGGTAAGGGAAGTCAATCACTTCATTCCCTTGTTTCGTAACTCGTAATGTGGTAAACCGTTCACTGCATGCGCCGAGGAAATCTTCACCTAGCTAGTTGGAATGTGTGGATGATGAGTGTAACATTGGAATATGAATACGTAAATTCGTCATGCCGTTTTAATGGGATTTAATTGGGACTATTTTCAACATTTTTAATGATTAATACAGCCAATACCCCGGCCAAAATGACGCTTCGTGACAATTTTTTACAAACCTTTTAACGTTGATCTAGTTTGATTTTTTTTAATATACATTTCCTATCTTCATATCATGCCTAGCTAGTCTATCGGTGTGAGTGACAACTTAAATTTTGAACGAGAAGTCCTATTCTGTAGCCCGCCACTTGAACACTGTCTGGGGCTTCGCATGATAGCTGCCAGTATAATCGCTGCTCAAAGTATCCTCTCAGTTTTGAGTAGGTTGCAGCTACATGCATGGCGTCACTGACTAGACGGCAACTTGGCAGGCGTAGTGTCAGAACGGCTTCTGGCAGCGGGAACTTGAAAATTGGCTAGGTGCGAATTTCCTGGGGGTGGGATCCCTACCGACTAGGGTTACAGGCTAGTAATGAGTCTTCTCTCCAATAATCCAAGCTGTCACTCAGACAGATAGATTAAGGAATACTAAAAAATGATAAAAATCGATTTTTTTTTTTTTAAATTTTTTTAGTAAGAAGTCATTGATTATAAAAATGTACATGGTTCCATCCCTCCTAGAAGATGCAGCAGAGAAAGAGCTACGTTCATAGAAAATGTACAAATATTTTAATAAGATCGAGAAATAGATCACAAACTCAGAGTTCCTTTGACGACGGTATTACGCCTTGCATTTTGGTGGCTACAAACTGTGTTATCAGGAAAAAAACAGTTAAGGTTCATTTTTAAAACGTACTGTTTTGCAGTTTCACAAAACTAAAGATTAATCAGACGATGCCTTAATAATGAAGACAACTACCAGGTGACGGAGTTTTGTTGATTTCTTTCAAATGGAGAAGCTTTGGCTCGATATAAGACCTATGTAATTCTACCTTCCCTCCACATGTCAAGTACAGAACCATCGAGGAAACTTATTCCTATCTCCCGGGAGTCTTTTCTAATCTTTTGCAATGATACTGAGTTTTGAGTGAGCTGTGTCCAGCATTCTCCCTGCTACATCAGTTCACATTGCGGGGTAAGATAAGGGGGGTGGGGGGTGGCAGGGTAATGTTGGTTTAAGGAATATCCAAAGAGAGGCTAACGTATTCACGAGTCATTCAACTCAATAATGTGTGATATTTGCATAACAGAGCAGAGGCAACTGTGACCCATACAAAGAAAAGTATCGTACACAACAATGCTGTCATCAAAGAGGCTAAAAAGAAATAGGTACCCTGGATTCCATGGGGCACAGCATTAAGAATTCCACTTGATCAGTCAGTATAAACTGACTGTCACTCCTTAGATGAAACACTGTCAACACCTTTAACTGTAACAGTAGCCACATGCAACTGTGACAGTACTGTGATAGACACATGTGACAGAAGTTACATGGTTCTGTGACAGTTGCTACATGGTTCTGTGACAGTAGCTACAGGTGATGTGACAGTGACTACGTAGTACTGTGACAGTAGCTGCATGGTACTGATTTACCATTAAAAGGAAATTTACTGTTGTAGATAATCATTACATATCATTTAACCACTATGCCAGTTTACATGGACTGTCATACTCTGGTGCACCATGTAGCAATAGTTTCTCTTTATGTAATAACTGTCACACAAAATTAATGCCTAATATATTATTCCCGTTTTAACCTGCGGCTGTCTGGGCGGGCAAGTCTCTACTGTCCCACAATGGCGATTCACCATTGTCATGTACTACAGTTAAAGGATAATGTACAAGAGGGTTACTACCCACATGATGCTGTAGATTTGATAACCAGACAGGTATCCCATACCCCATAAGGTACCCATCCAACAGGGATTACCAAACAGAAATTCTAGAATCCATAAGGTAACTACTTACGCAAAACAAGGATTACCACACAGGTGTACGACAATGTGACCTATGTGACAGTGATTAACAGGGAGAAAACTATAAGGCAGTACAAGCAACAGGGACTACCAGACAGAAATCCCATAACCCATACGGTGACCTTTGCAACAGTGATTAGCAAACAGAAGCAACAGGGACTACCGAGAGGAGAATCCCATGATAACTGATGCAGTTAAGAAGTTAAAGAACCTCATTTTATGCATATCCCTTTTCAAACACATCACTTCGCTTACACCAGCAACAGAAGAACAAGCAACAAGTACCTCAAAAATATTTTCAAAAGTCAGCTTCGGGTTTGGATACATTTTGGTGATACATACGAGATGTCTTTGCATCAGCATGAATGACTTTCGTTCCACATGGGTGGTGGTATCTGCGACGGAATGTTGAGGATGTGTTCCTATCACACAAACAGGATATGTGTTCATCATTGGGAAGGAGACGTGTTTTAATGACATACAATAACTAGACTTGACTTTCACTAAAAAAATTGTCAAGTTTTCTTGAGTCTCCATTACTTTATTTTTGGACATTGCATGAAAACCCACTTACAAACCTCTATTGGTGGTTATACCCAATTAATCATGAGAAGTGCCATAGACACACTGTACTGACTCTCTTTCTATGAAGAGATCCAATAAACCCACCAGTCGTATCAAGTACAATGGACACTCTACAGACGCTCTCCTTCTTTGAAGAGATCCAATTAATCCAGCAACTGGACACATATCAATTTCTTTCTCAGATGGAGATACCCAATTGATCCTAAGTACAAGTGGAAACACACCGCCAAATCTCTTTCAGAGCCGTTGTCCAATAGCTCGCCAATTTAAGTAACCATTAACACACAATACATTTCTCTCAGTGAAGGTACCCCATATGAATAACAGCAAGTGCAATAGTTACATACAGCTAAATCTCTTTTAGAAAGGATACCACAAAACCCACCACTCGTAGCAACTAAACTGAACCATGGACACAAGAAAACTCCACAGTGGACACATGAAATTTTCCTCGATGGAGATACCCACTCTCAGTTATAAGTAAAATGGACACGCAATTACAAAATCTCTTGCTTCTAAAAAACCCCACGGTCCACAAATCATTAGTAGTACTGGCTGACAATATATTCTGTAACGTTCAAATGTTAGAAACCACCAGAGCTAAAAATAGCCGACAGAACTGATAGCCAAGACCCTCACCAATGGATGTGCCGCCTATCAGAGATGTCCTATGGGACGATATAGATCTGTGGCCATCTTGTTCACATTGGCTATGCCATTTTTATTTCAAATTTCAAGTTCAGAAACAGCAGCATCTCACAAAAATCATGGACAATGGATGAAATGAAGTTGCAGGTGAATGTTGAAATTAATTGGAAGTTCTCAGGAAATTAAATGACAAAGGAAACTTGCATATGGAACACAGAGACATCCTCAAGTCCACATCCTCGAAAGTATACTTACGAACGAGATATCCATAGGACCTACCAGTGATTGGAAATGCTAAACAAATATTTCCACATTTAATGTTCTCTTCTTGAGCAGTTACGTGTCTATCAGGGTTTCTTCACACGACGTCTGCATTTCAATTTGGCTTTGGGGTCATCAGCGCTCATGCACAGAAAATGTGTCATCGATATGCATGCACCACCTGACACACAGTGTCTGCGTCGATGCAGAGCGCAAACAAACATATCCGTGTCAAACCTCTAAAAAGCTGTTTTACAGTGACATGATGAACTTCATAAATATTTTATTGGTTGTGAGTGAGGTTTGTCAATGGTCCAGCTAAAACAGAATCGGGCTCTCCGCCAGTTTCACTACATTTGCCTCTGGTATGTACTTGAAAAGGCTCCCAAAGAATATGTATAAATTTAGTCGCAACACAAGACGACGTGCATTGGCTGTTGACACCATACTTTTGCACGAAAGCTTTCAAAGTTGTAAATCCTAGGTAACAGCAAGAAAGGCAACTATGGAGTAAGTGGTCAGATCTGATAAAAACAGAACAATGGGCAATAAGCTGCCAAGGTAGCTGATATCAACTAAGACTTGGCTATTCTACCTTTTGCTTTTACTTCAAACGTTATCTTTTTTTCTTTTTGAGTAATCTGTAATGTTCTTCAACTTTGGTGAGATTTTATTGTAGAGCCTTGATACACTTGGAATGAATTTGTGGAACCAAAAAAAATAAAAGATGGTTTCTTTGTATTCAGAAATATGTTGAGACAGCTTGTTGCTCTCAGCAGTACCAACATCAAGAAAACACTTTCATTTTATTTTCAAACCCCTTTCATGTTTTCCTCCATGACGATGAACACCAGGGAGCGTGTCTAATCATTGATGTGTTTAACGTCACTTAATGGGGAAATAGGGCATTTGTTTTGTAGAAAACATCCGTATTTTTAAAACCAATGTATGAGAACACAGAATGATAGATTATTCAAAATAAGGAAGGAGAGTAGCCTTCTTTATAAGAATAAGTTTCTCAAAGATGGAAATTCAGTTATTTGTGGCTCAACACTAACTTGTTCACCCAANNATGATTAAAGCTATTTTCTTTTGTATGTCATGTTGCTCTATTCTAAACACCCTATTTCCCTTTAAGGAGGTAAACTGGCTCTATTGGCTGTCTGATTGTCTGCCAAACAAACATGAAAATAAGACAATAGATTCACCATGTTGACACCCAACCTAAAGCCAGTACATATGCAAAATATGTCCATTATATGGAATAATAAAGTCCAGAATCATATAAGACTAAAATTTATAATATGAGTACTTCATACCAGAATATGGACATTAAGTCTAGGACATGGACCCCATCAGCAATTACAAGAAGAAATACCATAAAACTATAAAGCAAATTATCTATAACAAAACTTCTTTCTCATCTGCGTTCTTCTTCTTCATCTTCGTCTATGGGCGTCTGTAATTCTGCTTTGATGGTTGCAGAGGAGGAGGAGGGAGAACTAGGCACTTGAGGGTTGTCGACTGACTGGTTTGAATTCCCTGAGATGGTGTCACAAAGAGGACCGGGTTGATGATGAGGAGGAGGGCTGGCCATATCTTTCCTAACTTTATCCAGCTGAGCCATAATCTGGCTGATAAACTGTGGATGAAGCAAGCTAAAGTCATACAGATTGACCAGGTGCAGCAAAAAGTTGTGATAAAGTCCCCGGGAGAGCAGCTCCCTGCCTTTCTCCGCGACAAACTTCATACAGCAGTTGGGGATCTGACTGTCCGCGATGTAACTGGTAAGAGAGTCAAAAAAAGAAAGATATGGAAAATGGATTGGTGCTCGAGAGTGCTTGAGAACCTCACAATAATCTCAAATGACAGACACTCATCAATGATATATACTTCCTTATCACAGAAACTACCCAAGTTCCCTGCTTTTAACTAAAAAACGAAAAGGAGTCTGAATAATCACCGCACTTGGTAATGCTATCCTCACTGCACAGTCAGGTCTACAAACTCATTCTGAAGTGGTTGAGTACGACTAGAATATCTTGGATGGCTAGTGATCAAACAGATTTGATCTAACACAAGAAAGTATACTTCTGGCTATTGATGTAAACGTATTTAAAATTGTGGAGTGGTCGTTCGATTAAAACGGGTGCGCTCCGGGATGAAACCAAGTGACATTGACTTTGATTTTTGATTCTGACAAGAAGCAATTATTAATCCTCCAGTGAATTGCAAGAAGACCATGACTCCACAGGCTGGTCTGATAGTCATGAAGGAAAAAATAAACTGGCACTTGCAACTAACATGGAGGATTGCGCAGCAAGCATGCAAAGGCATTTCTGAGATGCATGAAGAGAAATCAGGGGTTCAGAAACAGAGCAACTCTGAAAAAATTACATAAATAATACAAAATACAATACTCTCCAGAAAATGGGTTACATATTCCACCACTATGCAACAATGATATACGGAAAATGCCGGGGAAGGGATTCTGCGGTTCAAAATTGCTGGGATTTATGACTCATCAAACATAAAATTCACACAGAGACATTCAAAATATATGAAAGTGAACATTAATGTTTTTATGAGCACCACAGTAGAATCTCTTCCTTAGAATGTAGTAGGCAGTGGCCTGTACAGTACTTCTTAGTACAGTGGTTTGTAGGGTACTCTCTAATGTAGTGGCCTGTACAGTAATACCGAGCACATTACTACTTTTACATGGAGACATCACCTTGAGGGAAATCGGCACACTGCACATCCCGCAAGAAATTCTGTAGAAAATGCCTTCAGTGATTCTTCAAAATGGTTATTCCAAGGTTCTAATTGAGACACCCTCTACTACCAACCTATTCAAACCTGCTAAGGGGTGGGGGGTGGTTAGAAAACCAACACTCTACTTACTTGTGTTTCATACAGTGCATATTCCACATCTTCATCACTTCCTTTTCTCCTTCGTTGACGTCTGTAAACTCATCGATCATCTGTCATGAACCAAAAGGGGAAGATGAAGCTTTCGAGGTATTTAAGATAAATAAAACTGGTGTGAACTGACGCCTTATTACCGTACTTTGATTGTAACCAGTTTTCTCCCAAACACTTTACTTCTGTACAAGTTGGCATGTAGTTGCATGCCTAGAAGATCTGAAGGTGCTAGCAACATGTTAAAAGCAATTCACACACTTTCGAACAGATTTGCTTTCAACTAATATTTAGAACAACTACTTTTAATATTTCACAATTAATTTTCGATACTTAGGGATAATTTTGGATTATTTTATCAGTTTATCAGTACCAGTTTCAGGAATATTACCGACCACTGACTGAAAACTTTGACACTATCTTGGTGATTGTGAGGGTACCAACCCACTACTCACACTGGCTATTCTTTATTCATACCAATAACACGTCTACTTACAATTGCTTTGTTTTTTTTCTTTTAATTTACATATCATGGGGGATTCTTCATGCTCTATGATATGGCAAGGATTCTGATAGTTTTAGTCACTGGTTACTAGTATTCATTTAAACTAGAGAAAGGTGAATTCATTTACTAATAGAAATGAAAGAAGAGGCACAGGAATCACAGCGACCTTTGAATGATAAAATTAGGAAACAATCTCTTCAAGACAAACTTTGTATAAACAGAATTCCTTAGTTTCATTTGATAAAGTGCCACATGGCAAAATTGTATGTTTTAATGCACCACTGATCGCCATGCTAAGGGTAGGGAGGGGGGGGAACAGGGCTATAAGAGGGTATTTTCTTTGCATGCCCCCCCCCCTTTTCTTTTTGGACACAAGTCACAAGTGGCATGCTCACCACTAGTTGAGGAAGCTTGGTCCGAAGATAGAAAGCAAAAGAAATATGCAATGACAGAATTCTCAACCTTTAGATGCGCTTGACTTCAAATTAGAGTTACAGCAAAGAAAGAAATAATCAGTGGGTGCCAGTTTATAGCGTAATCTTAGGAAAGGGTATGCAGGAAGCAAGTAACTCTCCCAGTTATCTTCCAGGGACAATGTGTCTTGGCAAACAGGTGAAGTGTTTGTGCTGCTTCTCATAAAGGATACTTCATCTAATTTACTTGACAGAAACAGGGTTCAACAAAATGTTGAATAGGCAGAAAGGGGGGGGTCAGAGATGCCCAGTAGGCCGTCTTCAAAATAATATTTAAATGATAGGCAAAATGGTCTCATTATTACCTTTAGGTGAGAGGTGTGAGGAGGGGGGGGAGACGAATGGGTGGATGTTCTGAAGAGTATTTTCTCAGCTCACCATTTTTGTTCTCTCCTGCATCCACTCTGGATCTGTTTCATCCTCGCTATCTTCGTCCATCTCCTGAGGCCTGATGGGCTGAAGTGTATGTGTGTGGTAGTAGACTCTGTCAAAATCAGAGCAAAAATTTTGATGTAACAGCCATCGGGCACAAAGCTACCCTCTGCGGTAAGTGGTCGATTGAGGTTCCACTGGGCAGCGAGAATCACCAATATTGCGATAACATAATATTTCAACTACCCCATACTTCTTATGACATTCAGTGCATCATCAACACTGACTGCATGCCAACTACTGTGAACTTAAAATCTGCCCATTGGAGGCTCTTCAAAATGCACCAAGTGCTAGATACCATAGTGTCAGGTGTATTACATGTTGGCATTGATACCCATTTGTTGTTTTACAGGATTTAACGGACATTTCTATCAATTATTACAGTATTCCTTCAAGACTAATGTGTATCTTAAAGGGGCTCATTGAGTTTATAAATGTTTGTGAGGTTTCTTAAGGGTACAAACACATGACAATGCTTATAATATGCATAATTAGCCAAGTTTTACATCCAATGATTATGAAAAGTCATTTTATTTTGACTTTATGACTCTAACTTGTACTGGCTGTGTGATTACAGTAAAACCCTGTTTATCCAAACACGTCAGGACCAAACGTTGTTCGGATAATGGGGAAAAGTCCGCATCAACAGAGTTTCATGCATATCTTTAATTTGCTGTCCTGGGTGTAGCAAGCACTTATCAATGAAGTGAAATTAACCATGGTTATGTTGTCTCTGTGTCATTTCTTTCATTTCATAGTAAATATACTTGTTGAAGATTCAAAAGTTTTCGTGTCTTTTTAGATTGAACTTCCAAGGAGGATATTTTACATGTCGGCAATGAATGTCCATTTGAGTTGTGCTACTTTGCTCAGCGTTAGGAATACATACAGATTTCAATATTAAAAACCCCAAAACAACAGTACGCTTTCGAATAATTAAAATTTACGTCTGCAAACCAGATACACGCTGGCAGAAATGGGAAAAAGAGATTTAAAGTGAGAAGCGCACCACTTAACAACACTGACTGCATAAGGTACCACTATTGCCGAACTTAGGGGACACAAGCGCTAGCAACGACAGTGCGAGCCAGGTGACTTGACATTCACTGTGTGAAACCTACACTTTGAAATGGAATGCTGGCAATATACTTGACATTGAAAGGACTGACGGTTTCTGTCCTGATCCTCTGTACCTGATTTGAATTTCAGTTACTGCACAACCATGTTACATATCCCACCAGGAACGATTATTAACCGGACAGCCACTATTGTTTGTCCACAACATAGCCTCAACACTAAGCTCTACACAGTGACAATGCTACACATACAAGGGTACACTGAAAGGAAGCTCTCACCAAATTTGCACATAGTGATCTAAGCCATGGTGTCAACAGTTGAGAATGAGTTCCCCTTGTAAGTAATGGAATACACTGGGAAGTTCATGAGTTATGCATACTTAAGGACTAGACCACTGACTTTTAGGTATTTTCTCAGGGTTGCAAATGCATGAGCATAAAGGCACTGTACTAAATTTACTGTACATGGTTCGTACGCAATATTAGTGTTACATACCAAAGAACTAGACGTATCCTGTACTTGGCTAGGCTAAGTTACGTTGAATTATGAAAACCAAAGAGACAAATCGGAACCGACGAAGTGAAACTTCACAGAAATTGAGCTTGAGGGAGTGAACTGGACACTCGTAATCGTTGAATATTTTTTGAGATATGTAGGCTGCTGAGGGGGCTTTTTGATTTAACACGGGCAACGTCGTCATACCCAATCATAGAATAAGTTTGATACTGACTGGGACCTAAGAAGTCTAGTGGAAAACACATTGAAATATCGAAATGTTACTTGGCATGAACTTACCTGTTATGACCAGAGATGATGGGTCGTGGGGTGAGGTAATCTTTGTGCTCTCCCTCCTGGAACTCCGACAGATCTTTACTGGACCTCTGCGGTCTGCAGCGAAGGGAAATCAATGAGGTGAATGAACCACCATTAATGTTAGAGAATTAAAAATATATAGTACTGGAGTCACAAAGATTTGTAATACCACCAAAAAACTGAATTCTGTAAATTTGTAAGACTATTAAAAAGAACATATTAAAAAGATGATACCACCAAGTGACGACATAAGTTTAAACGTTTCCAATGGAAAGTCAAGAGACAATAGATCCTAAATGTCTTTCAGTGGAGACAAATACGAAAAAGAAATAAGAAACTGGTAATCAGTAGCTTACATGAGGATAATCATCTGACCGTGCTTGAGATGATTTTTCCACTGCATTGCCAACTTAGCTAATGTGAGTAATACCCATTTTCCATCTTACTGAGGCATCATCTGAATTATATCCTGATAGAATATCAAGCAATTTTGGCCAATCTAAGGAATGTGCTAGATGAGAACGCATCTGACATAGTCATCTAAGCCAGAGACAATTAACTTCAATGCTCCTTACCAACATGCAAATTCCACATTCAGTGGCATAATTTTTGAAAAGTTTTGTGGAAGCTGTGCATTGAATACACCTGCAGTGCATCTGCAGACTACAGTTTTTTTCCATTTGGACATCATGACTGCATGCCACGGAGGGGCATAGGGTTGGGGGGATGTATCTTGCTCGACTTCCAAAAGAGGCCTCAGAGAAATCTGAGGCCACAGCGTTTTCCATTTTTAAGGTCAAATTGTGCTATTATCAAGAAAATGTGGAGAGCCCCAAATTTAATCTGTTCAAAAAGGCATACCAGCAGATGTTTTCTTCTAACTGACTTTACTGAGTAAAGGTGGTGGACTGCAGACTGACATCCATCTTAATGCTCCCCTTCCCCATCCAGGGATCCTAATCACTCCTCTCCACCCAGACTCCCTATCCCCCCATCCCTACGTCTGACATACTGTAAGTTTATCACTGACAGTGCTCACCTCGAAACAATGATCTGCGTTACCGGAGTGCGACGGCATGGGCCGTTCCTCCTGAAGGCGTAACCGGTGTAGGAGGTCAGGTTGTGAGGATTGCCAGCGTAAGACCCATCGTAGTGCTCGTTGATCGTGACATCTATACGGGCACCTTTAATGTGAGGCTGACAAGCAAATGTGAGAGTCACATGAATGCACCCGAACATGTGAAGAAGGTTTGGTCAAGAATCCAGTAGTTAATGTCCCTCAACATAAAATCCAAACATCTCCTAACGCAAGAATGAAGGATGCGCCTGCACAGACAAATGACTAGTTACATCAAGACATAATGCAATGAGCACATTGCATAGACAGCTGAACTGCTGCTTCTTCATACTGGGGCAATCGACTTTGCCGTCCATACCACAATGATCCTGCTACCATTTTTAAGAATTTCACCTTCTAAACTACCACATAACACATAATCACTCTCAAACTGCAACTTATGCTATACGCTCCACACCTTGTTTGCAAATGTTGCTCAAACTTTCATTTGCCAACATGGTGGGCTGCAAGTTTAGGCCACATGTAACATGCAATGGTAACAATAATGCAAGACCCTACTTTCAAATTTGTTGATGGTATGAGTTGTGAACAGAACCCATGGAGATTGATGATGTCACGATACAAAAGGAAGAGTCTACTTACCACCAAGGTGAAATTAAACCTGGAGTGAGAAAGAGTGAGGTGCTTTAAGAGTCCATAGAGCTCCATACAGTTGATGGAACACCAAGGACACCGTAAGTTGTCTCTGGCCTCCGTCTGTTGCCGCAGGTTATTATTGTACAAGAATTGGTAGTAGACTCTTTTGGGCACTTCTGTACTATCTTTGGTAGGTGAGTTCCTAGGGCGTCCACGAGAGGACACCTGCTGGGGAGTGTGTCCGCCGTCTGTGGAAAACAACGGTTGCCTTCTGAATTATGTATATTTCACAGAAAAAAAATCTTCTAGAATCAATATTTATCAACACAGAATGATTGACTACTCAGCATAGACACAGAACAGTAGTCTTCGAGAAAAAAGTTCCTCTCGGATAAAACTTCATTTACTTGTTGCTCGGGTTTAATTTGTTCCCTCAAACTTTCAGAAATTGTGATGCCTCTTCCAATAATCATAAATAACATGCTGAGATGAAGCCATTGCTGATGGTTGTCGGTTAGACTGAATGGTAAAACAATGATTGCAGCTTCTTTCTTTTGTAGGTCACATCAGTGCAATTTAAATGCAACATCTTCCTTTAACATATGTGACATTTACAAGCCTTCGCAAGTTCGACATGGATCACTTCATCAGTCTCTCTATCTTCAGAAAAAATCATTTTACTTCATACTGCCAGACGGGCACCGATACTGGCACAGAAACCCTCATGCCCAACAGGATCACAACCCTCTATGAACTTCACAGTTTGTGAGAGTAGGGGTTTAAAGATGCTGGAAATGCCCTCAGACCAAATTGCAGTGAGAACTTCATCTGGTATCATGTCTCATTTTGCTACAAAAAGTGATAAAATTGCTACGCAAATGGAATAAAGAGTAGCACTTTTTCCACAAGGAACATTATGGATCTCTCTGATTTTGTGACTAAAACCTGAAAACTGGTATGCAAAGTTTAAACACTGAATTATTCCCTGAAATTGGGTTTCATCATTCAGACAAACAAACTACGTTTTATACAAGCTCTGGGAAAGTAACATTCTAGTCAGATGTACTATGATCCACAAAGTGATGCATATGCCCAAGTCCACTTTGTGATTCTTTATCTTTTTCACGTTTCTGGATATGTGAACACACTATGCCTCACAGCATCACATAAGCTATTTCAGTCAAAGTGACACTGTTTTGTTGAACCTCCCAAACATCTCCCTCTCTAGGAGAGAATGTTGGTGACAGTTGCTATCTTTCTGGAAATTATGTGACTGAAAAACATTACTTGGAACATAAACATGTGAGTGAGACACATTACCACTAGTAACTGTACATCACAAAGTTTTGTAAGTCAAAAAGAAGGGTTCTTTTTAAAAAAAAAAATTCCTTACAAACATCTTGGTATCTTAACTAATTACCTGCCACTTCTCCATTTCTGAGAGAGCGTGACGGTGACAGTTGCTGTCTCTCTGGAGATGATGTACCTGAGATGTCACCATGAAATGTGTGGTCCTGGCTGTCCTCTTCCATCCTACCATTTTCGAGAACCTCCTCCCTGCTCCAAGAGAGATGAAACTTGAGCAAGGGATTAGAGCAGGAGCTGTTTAGGGATGATTTCACCTACGATGTAACATAACAAATCAAGGTTTAGTCTTTCCTACTTGTCCAAAATAAGTTACAATCTTGACACATCATCTCGTTCTTATTACCTCACAATGGTGATTTGAGAACAAGAGGCAGATGCAGCTATTGTAACTGACGGCCATTTTCAAATTTACCTCTTTTGTAGGAATCATTGACCATCTTGAAAAGCAAAAACAAAATTGTGACTCATAATTACAAAGTGAATTTGCGACTCCCTCACATCTTCATTAGAAGTTGATCAAAGGTGGAGAACGAACAAAACAAAGTGGAAAGGAGAAGACAGGGAGGTCATAGGAAATTACAAGTAGGCTTATGACATAAGGAGAGAATGTGCCAGCTACGATGAGGAAGCAGACACAGAAAAGGATCTGTCATGGTATGATTGCCTCAAAGACTCACAAAGGGATGCTATCACTTCATATCTCTTTATATGAAATTAAATTGTGCACCGAAAGCTCTTCATGAAAGCCCTTTGATTGCACTTTGAGAGGAGGTAAAACTGGTGGAAAAAAAACCTTATGTCACCAAATTTGACAATAGAGGAAGGGTTACAAATTTCACACTATGTGAGCAACAAATTGACCAAACGTAGTATCTTTTTTCGATAATTCAATAATTGTTTAATGGTTAAGAAAAAGTTGACAAGTTGGCTAATGCAAGTGGAAAATGCAGTTTGAAATATGTGCAATTTTGTACTGTATGTATACCTCTGAAGAACATTTATATTGCATGAATGAAAAAATATAATCTTACAGGTGAACTGGAGATGGTCTCCCAGGACGCCCTTTTAAAATGCGGCAACTTTGGCTTTACTTGCTGTAAGGTCACCTCGTAGTCACCATCTGTTAGCTGACATCTGTTCTGCTTATCTATGAGGACTAATTCTGTGAAGTAGGTGGCGTAGTCTCTTATGGAATGTTCAGAGGATGTCGCCCTCTCCGGTGTCGAGTTTGACAACTTTCTTCTCTTTGGTGAAGGGGAGACAGCTGGAAAGATAACAAATTTCGATGTCCATTTTTCTTTAGCAAAAACGTAGCACATAAAGTTGTGTGTGTTAGCCAGGGCTCTAGTTAGATGATTCTCAGTGGGTTCTATAATGCTTTGACGATGTAGTGTGAACACTCTCCCCACTGTCACACTGATTCCACAATTTATTGTGACTTATACATGACACATTCAATGCTGTACTCTAAAGTGAAACTTAGAGAAAAATTTCTCATAAGATGTAAGCTCATGAAGTAACGATTAAGACAACTACAGGAGTGGCAATAAATAACTTTGTCAATTACACAGTACTTGTGTAATTTTTGTCATAACCAAGTGCAAGGAGAGATGAAGTGACAGCTAATGACAAGTTACCTGAAGATTTAATTTCGCCATTGCACATGGGTGAACCACTGGTTAAATTACTGCCAGACTTGACGGGGCACTGAACACGAAAAAGAAGCAAGAACGTCTTGATGCGGTGGCCATTGTTTAACCCAAGAGAGGCACTTGATAGGGTGACCGTTTGTGAGTGCTCATCTGCAGCTACTGGTGGGTCATTGTGGTTCTTAACTGGAACCTCAACATCGGCTAGGTGTATACTGTTTGTAGGGGAGCAAATATTCTGCAACCAAAATGAAAACAAAGACAGATGTTAGGGTAAGAACAACAAATGAAGGTGATGAAAAAATTGACAAGCCTCCTCATTGAGCGGTAAATCTCAAATAACAACCTTTATATGGTAGCTCTGTCTTGTGACAACTGCATTTGTTGCATGGTGGATCTTACCATGTACACGATGCAATGTTCTGCATCCACATTTAAGCCTTACAGAGATGTGGGAAATAACGCTGTCCATTCCCTTGCCATCCAAGATTTCCAACTTAAAACATTAACCCTTTGTATTATGCAAGTATTACTGCCGAAATCAACCATGATTCAACACAGCTTTCTAAAAATAGCCAAACCATATAGTTCATTGTCAATACAAGTATTTTAGGGAATGATTCAACAATGTAAACCAAAATGCTTCATTGACCAGATTAATTTTTCACTAGGTCATCCAAACAGGAATGCCACCAAAGTAATAAGCCTTTTGAAAATACATATTGATGACTTCATATAGAAGACTGTTACATCTTCAAAATTCAAATGTAGTAATGTTCCGCAATTTGAACTCTTGTACCCCTAGATGATGCCAGAAGTGTACTAATTCCAAAATGGTGTAAACTTGCATTGAATCACAAGGCAAATACATAGTTTTGGTTAATACAAATACACCCAGTGCACAAATGGTGTAGACAAAAGGAAAAATCCACACACTTCTAGATAGCGCTCTTGTGTGTAAAAGTGACACAGAAAACATCATGCATGGAAGCTACGTTTGTTTGCATCCTATGCTTGTATTCCAAATTCTAATATTTTGTTGTTTTTTACCTTAATTTTTCATCCTTTTTCAGAAACTGTTTTTTTCTTCTTTATTACAGTTTGACTAAGGACTTCATTTCCCTTGCTACAATGGAAGTATGCTATAAATGGTCAAACCTTTCAATCCTTTTGTGTTTGCAGAAAGGAAAAGAATATGCAGTGATTACAATTTAAACAAATAAAATTTTTGTGCGGAGACCAGATTTGATTCTAGGGAGGGTTTTTCCCTTAAAACAACCAAATCAACAGAGGTAATACAAAATACATATATTTTTTACAGTTAAAATATCTAAACCCATTTCAACGTCTGTAACTGAATAAGGACTGCAAAACAGTAGAATGCACCAGGATTCCTGGCAAAGCAACCGAGAATTGTGCTTGCAATGGAAAGAGGACAACTATTATGTCCTTTGGACTACTACATGAAAGTACTTAAACTGTAGCCCTGTGTAACATTAAAGGTTTGCAATTCTGTGGCATCTGTTCTTTTCAATTTTTGGTACGTTTTTAATATAGTGAGACCACTATTAGAGTCAAGGTTAAGTCTTTTTGTATAACACCTTAAAATTGCTTTAACTCCCGATGAATTTTTACAAATATGTAAACTAGGGCCTAACCGATGCTATTTTTTACTGCCGATCCGATGTCCGATGTTTTTTCCACAACATCGGCCGATATCCGATCCGATGTTTTCGCTATCAACGCATTTTCAAGTAACTTAACACTGTATCACAGTTCGATCGCCAATCGTGCATTTATCACCTCTCGAGCTATG
>VJOZ01190202.1:0-11283 GCA_009801055.1 Stichopus horrens | reverse complement strand
GAAGTACCTTTATACTTCCATTTCAGTCTTTCGCCATAAAATTACGCAGCATGGTATTTTGATCTTTATAGGATTTATGTTTATGAATCATTGTAAGGAGACTGCTAAATCTTGTTTCCTTCACCTTTTTAATATTCATCCTATTTCATAGTATTTACATTAATGGATTGAATATATCTTGGCAACTATCAAAAATAGCTTCATCTGTAAGGGTGCAGATTGCAGAAATCAAGTTTNNTACATAGTATCCTTGTTGCATTTGCTTACAGTCATCTAATATTCAAACTAAATCACTCTTCTTTTTAAGACCACTGTTTCTCTTTTGCAAGTGTAGTCCTCATATTACAGATGTAAAGTTTTGATAAGTATTTCCCTGTAAGAAGGAGGAAGGACTGGTAAATGATTTGATTTCCAAAATAAAATTGCTTATCCAGAGTAACCTAAATGGAAAATAACTGTAAGTATGACAAACCTCTAATAATATCTACAAGTTTGTTTCACTTTTCTTCTTTACAGCTTCACAGAGGGTTGTCAAGAGAGACATACAGCCAATTAAGAGAGCTTGTGAACGCAGTCGTGTTTTGTCAGTCAAAGGGTAGCAATGGCGCAACTCACAATGGACCTGGTACAAGATAAAATTAACGATACTTACAACTACTATCTGTATACATTAACATTTAGTGGTGAGTATATATAGCATATTGTCATGTCACTACTTGTGTACAATGGCATGATATATCTGTAAACTGCCAATGCATGATACTGTAATAGTGCAAGTGATTAGTTCAATGTATATGTTTTCAGTGTATGTTTTTCAATGTTGATATCCAGAACTGTGGGTGATACTTTGGTAAGTTACATTAATACTGTACATTCCTTACTTACCTGTCTCCACACAACTGTTGCATGTCCCACTACCATGCTGGAACCAGCTGGTAGCCCTCCCAATAATGAGAGGGCATAGCATTGGCATATGTTGTCATGATAATGAGTACATACATATGCATGAGAATGCACACGTGATTATTTTAATGTGAGTTTTCAATGTTGACACACATTTCTGTAGTACTCAACATACAGTATGTACACCACAAAGTACACATTATGAGGTTTGTCACACAAAATTCGAACGTGGTTACGTGTGCGGATATTCGGAGCAGCTCTAAATTATCTGTTGAACATAACCATGTGAGAATTATGCAAAATAGACTTGAACAGATTTGGTATGCATATTCATTAAGGATTGCTGTATATGCATCCTGCATGTATGCAGTGTGTTGTGATTTAGGTATACCGTAGGACTGGACTTAACATTGATGTTCAATAAAGAACATTGCATATAAATTCAAGCAGTATCACTGTTCACATTTTTAAGTACAGTACCCAGTGCTCAGTATTACACAATCTGATTACTATTCTGTGATGAATGAAACTTTGCCCAGGGCTGCAACCCTGCACTATCTATTGTTTTAACCCCTGTCGATAAGTGTAGTGGGGAAGTTCAAAGACACGTACTTGGGATGTACTTTGACATGTAGTTGGGAGTTGGGACTGTGTCATTTAGTTGTAATAGAGAAGCTACTTGTCTGGTTTATCAGTATGCAGTATGTACACACATCTTGACATACAGTCTTACATAGATCTACATGAAATTCACCTACAGGTATGTACACAACATCAAGGCATTCAAACATGGTGTGCTAAAGAAGTGTAATTAACTTCCACTGTTGGATATGATATTCAGTGGCCATTGTTGCAGTGCATGTTCAGTGTACTCTGGTGTTTGAGTAGTGATGAGCCAAAAGTATGTATAATACATACATCGCAAATTTTAACAGTGCACCATACGCTAGAGATACATGTACACTTCTGTAGCTGTTCTGCGCTGACTCAAAGTTATGCCTCGCTGCAGTTTTATCTACATGTCAAAGGTACAGATTATGTGTAGTGTGTTTAATAGCATTTTGTTGCATCGTTTTATCTCTTCACGTAGTGGCAGCCCCTTCAGTACCTTCAATCAGATGCTTGTTATCTCCCCATTGTTGAAATTAGTAAGAAAATGTAGCAAAATAAAGCAACGCAGTATCTAAAGATATTTCCAGTCCAGAGATAACTTTATTTCATTGTCTGACAGTATGTGGGTTAATTGTTTTACCTCCCCCTACCCCACAAAGGTGATATATACTCACATATTTTGTAACCACAGTACATGACTTTGTTCATATGTTGATAAAGTTCGTTCCATTGGTGGGTAAGCACTAACTGCCAACCCTGAACATCATCTGTACGTGGTGTTCTGCTAACTTTATTAAATGCTTGCCATTACTTGAAAATGTCTACACAAACTCACATTGAATATATGAAGGTTGTCAGCACAGAAGATGATAGTACATTAGGTGTGATGAGACAGGTTAGTGAGGAGTGCTGTAACTTAAACATGATCATTGGCAGTTGAAAATGTTTAACTCTATTATCATAGATCCCAGAGTTGCAGATTGGTTTCTCATGCAATCTCCCTTGCCAACCATCGCCATAGCGATAGTCTATCTGCTGACAGTATGGCTAGGACCAAAGTTAATGGCCAAACGAGATGCTTTTGATCTACATTACTTCATGGTATTCTACAACTTTAGCTGTGTCCTTCTTGGTGCCCACATAGTGAAAGAGGTTAGTTTTGAAGTTTTATACATTTATTCAGTCATTTCTCTTCCTTTGATTATTTTGCCTTATCTAATATTCCATCACTTGTGCAATTTTCTCCTTCTCCCTTCATCTCCCTGAATATAGGAGTTTTAGTAGATGTAGTAGATGTTTACTTAATAACAATTGTATCCATTATCAGCACTAGGTAGGAATTCTTGAAAGAAAATTACACATAGAATTTATTGTTTCTTGTAGTGCACATTTCTCCACAAAACAATTAATTTGTACAGTTTGTAATTTTAGTTGGGTACATAAATTACCAGACTGAACATGCACTAGGGTCTGTGTGTTCATTTAGTGCATGAATTTACAAAAATAAATTCCCAGTTGATGTCGAATGTAAGCGAACTTAATGTCATGAAACACATCTACCGCCCTCTGTCGTAGTTGACACTTTTCATTTCAATAGGGTAAGGAAAGTATGAGCTGCTGCTTATCAAAATAAACCAAGGTCTGATTGTGAATGTTGATGTTGCTAACATCTATAGCAACCTTCTACATGTAAAATTGGAAATGAGAACTTCATTGGTATCTAAATACGTAGCAATACTGCCAGATACATGTAGCCAGTGCTTGTGATTGGGCTTGCGTCCGTACCAAGGACAGAATGGTGAGATATTGAAAGGTACTGTATTCCTTAATTGTGAGGACATTCCAGACAGTTCTCTGATTTTACAGCAGAAGTACTCTAAATGGCCATTTTGCTATCCGAGAGGGGCTACCCCTCTTTGTAACAATGTGTACTTGATAGCAGGTGAAGCACTTCAAGAGGAGATTTCAAGGGCTCCTTTTGGTTCCATCCCTACACAAGTTGATTAAAGTGGCATACCTGAAATTCAAATTATGCCGCAAAAGTAGTTTGTCCATTTTGGGAAATGATCATTATATACTTAAACCATTGAAAGGTGAAGAAACGTTTCATTATCAGTTTCGTACACAACTTTCCAACCTTCTGAAAAAGGAAGAGAGCAAAAGTTCTTTTTTTTTTTCTGCCAAGCAGAGCCTTTTTAGGGGATGGGATCTTCTTTAAGGGGGATTTCAGGGGCATTAATGTCTACTAACGAGGCATGCCATCCCCCCAAAACCAGCAGAGAACTTTGTTGATGTACATAAAGTGCAAGAGAAAAGATGTCGGCAGCAAAGGCAAATTCCTTTTTTTTTTTTTTCATACTGTATGTTGATAAATTGACTTAAATCACATAAATTTTCAGAATACTGGAAAATCAACTTCTGTATGGTATACTGTTGTGATATCTCCTGATTTCTTTCTATTTGTACTATGATGAGACATTGTTGCATAACTACAATGAGGTAAAAAACAGTAGTTATGGAATTAAAGATAATGTTAGCAAAAGGGAATTACCTGCCTAGAAGCCTTCACAGCATGCTCTCTTTGTGGAAATCATTTGATCCAGAAGGTGACCTTCAGTCAACGTTAGTACATTTTAAGCAGACTGTGGTGATGATGACACACAGCTAGCAATGTTGACACTTTATAGCCTAATACCGACACGAAATTTAGATACAGTACTCTTGAATGTTGAAGTTTTTGTTCTTTCTGTAGCTCAGACAAAAAAAAAACCTCTACAAGATAGGTATTTATATATCTACTTCTGTGTTCCCATTGCTGTCTGCTACAATTAGTGCTATCTAATCGACCATCCACCACCTCTGTCTCTTACCGTCTCCTCCTCCCCAGCCTCTCTACCCCATCTCAGTCAATACAAGAGTCACTTTTGGGCAGTCAAAGGAGAAATAGCAGGTGGTCATTTTGTTGTGGTCATAATGCTGACAGTTATGTCAGTGCATTTGTTGAACTGAACAGTCTTTGCATTGTATTTTTCAATTAATGTTCCAAGCCTACTTGATGCATGAAGTACTGATCAAAAGAATTGCAGTGCCCAATGAATTAACATCTCACCTTTTCATTTCAGTTATTTTATTGTGCTTTTATCAAGAGGAAGTACAACATATTCTGTCAAGAGATGGTGTACTCTTACGACGAGTATGAGCACAGGGTGAGTGTCCAAAGACCATCGAAGTTAAACATGCCTTCATAGTTAACAAACTTGTCAAGACATGTAACTAGCAAATTTATCCAATAATGTGTCAAGTGATTCATTCAAAGGAAACACCAGGGAAGAGCTGATCTACGAGACAGACCTAAAACAAAATGCTTGGTTCTTTGCTTGATATTTCTGTCCTGGAATTTGTTAAATACAGATCTCTGCTTTTAGATCCTCTGCTAAAATGTAGCAAGTCCAATGAAAATTCCAGTTACTCTGGTTTCATTTTTTTACATCTTATTTTTCTGTATACCCTCTCTCATTAGAATATGTATTCTCGATATCAACATGTAACATTTCAATTTTCTTTATTCTTCACTTTAAGTTGAAAGTTTATTCACTCCTCTTTATTTGATCATTGTGTCTGAATTTTGTTTTTAAACCGTATTGGAAGTCTTTCCTTACTTTCAGTCTTTCAAGTTGTCCAGTGTGTCAAGCCAATTGTCCATTGTCTCAAGTCCATTGTCCAATGTTACAAAACAATTGTGCAATGTTACAAAACAATTGTTCAATGTTACTAGCCAATTGTTCAATGTTACAAGCCAATTGTTCAATGTTACAAGTCAATTGCCTAATGTTACAAGCCAATTGTCTGATGTTACAAGCCAATTGTCCGATTTACAAATCAATTGTCTGAAGTTACAAAACAATTGTCCGATGTTACGAGCCAATTGTCCAATGTTGCAAGCCAATTGTCCAATGTTACAAGCCAATTGTCCCATTGTTCAAGCCAATTGTCCTATGTCATAAGCCAATCATCCAATGGTACAGTACAAACCAATTGTCCCATATTTCAAGCCAATTGTCCAATGTTACAAGCCATTGGAAGTTAAGTTTGCTTTTAATCTGAATCTTTTTTAATTTTTGGATAAGTATGAGTAGTGCAAAGACCACATATCAGTTCTTCCTCCTCCATGCTCTTCACCCGCAGATCGCAAAAGCCCTCTGGTGGTACTATTTTTCGAAGGGTTACGAGCTTCTAGACACCGTCATTTTCATCCTTAGGAAGAAGAACAACCAAATAACTTTCCTTCATGTGTACCATCACACTTCAATGTTTGTACTATGGTGGATTGGAATGAAATGGGTTGCTGGTGGGATGTGTGAGTGTACTACTTCTTTAGGTTCTTAGGGCTGTCCTGTAAACATTAAGTCATGTTTCAAATGTGGCTAAAGGGTGGGCTACTTGAGTTCTGCTCTACTTAATGTAAATATTCATCATATGGTAGTATTTTCTTTTTTTCCCCTGGTCTTTGTAGGTGGAACATTTTAGTATAGTAGTAGGTTATCTCAATACATTACATTTACAGAGATATTGTTGTGCTAATTGAGCATTCTCATATTCTTTTAAAATGATGTCAGTCTCAATCCATTATCAGTGTGTATCAAACTTTATCCATCAGGCTTCTTGGCATGTAAGCAAAAGATATTACTAGTTAAGTCGTGAATAAAATGCATATGACAAGGCTTTTTGTCAAATTAATGACCAAAATAGTGCCTGAAACCTGGAAAAGGGTAGATCTTCTCCCATCATTTTGCACAGGGTATTTGCATAAGTGATAGATGTTTTGATCCTTTGTTTGGATTGGTAGACTCTGGGCAGTAGTATTTTAAGCTCCTGCTTTTATTTGCTGTGATTGAAGTTTGTAATAGCAGGACAAAGGAGTAGGCTCTTGAGGTTGTCACTTCAATGGTTTTTGTGCATTCTCAACTTCAACATAAAGTACAAAGAAAGAATGTCTGATATGAGGTTTCAGTTTAGTTTTATTAAGAAGTATTGCTAATACTTCAGGACCCAACAAATCGAGTGAAGATAAACTGCTTAATTAGCTCAAAGGTGTTTCATTCCTTTATTAGGTGATTCATCATTGCAGTCAACTAATCCTTACACAATTAACTCACTCAGAACATTGCTTTGATCCCCATTGTTTAGCCGCCCACATTTTCAGCAGTGAGGCAAACTTGAAACAACTGTTTGATTGACATAAATGGATACACAGTTACCTCGTTAGTTTTAAAAAGCAATGGCATGCAAATGACCTGAGGAGACAGAAGTCTCATATTTCGTCAAACAAATACATCAACCAGATTCAAACTTGTTTTTTTTTTGTTTTTAATCGTTTCAATCACGAGTGAAGCATTTCTAACACATTCAGAACATCCTTTGATACAAAGAAACAATAAACAACCAGAAGTGTTGAGATTTAGCAGCATTGCTGCTCTAGTTTACTTTGCTCCTCACTGACAGGGACTTACCTGTCTCTAATGCCATTGTACCTTAAATCACCTTGCTAGAGTTTACTGGTGACCTTTGACACCATCCTGACCCTTCCCTAGTGCACCATCTAAAATAGCTGCTCTTGCTCTGATTCCAACTGGAAACTGCTAGTTTGTTCTTTTGGAATGTTTTAGAAATAGGTTTATCTCAGATTCATTTCTTTACGTGAATATGCTTGTTGATGAGTGGTTGGGTAACTGGTTGGTGGATTTTCAAAATAAACAGACATATGATTAGTGGTCATAACCATGCCCTCAGTTGCATCATAGATTGTAATCTGTTTTAAGGGATCATCAATGGTACTTGTAATATACATCTCACAATTGCATTTTCTTCTCCCAAATCGAGTGTGTGGGTATCTCCTCAACAGATTTGTGGCCAAAATTCATCTTCCAATGACAAATTCAGTTAGATACTCATCCCCCATTGTATAGAAAAGCCATTATTTTTTAACCTTTTGTATGTTGATGTTGTTGATGTTCCATAAATTATATTGGTGAGTATGTGTTTGATGGCTCTTTCTAGCTTTGCAGATGAAATGGTTTTAAATATAGTTCATCAATGTTTACCCACAGAGATCAGGCACCATAAATATTGATGACATTTAATCAAACAACATTTTATGTACCAGCTAGGGAGAGGCATAATACACATTCTCATAAATATTAGCTATGGTATGTCAGCATAAGAAAAATGAAAATGTTAGCATTGTTCTCTGTGCACTGCGGCACTTCCTGACTAAGGTAACCATGGACAGATTATTTTTTACCCCAATCTTTGTATATGTGTGATTTATCAGAAGAACGTGCAAAATGTTACATAAGTTGTATGTCATAACAAACAATCCTCCTTTAAGGTGCATTGATATGTCTTGGGTGTGAGTAAACATGTATGTGATCTAACTCCATGTTCAAAAGATTGATTCATACAGTCAGTTTATTGACGGTGGAACTGACCAACACTGACAGTTGATTGATTGGAATGATTGCTGGGCAGAATTGATTGCTTGATATGATAAAAATTGAATGTCAGTATGAACTCAGGCCATCAGTACAATATACATCCGTTAAGTAGTCAACTTATATATTAACCAAGCAATCAATTCAATGTTTTATTCAAGCAATCGATTTATTATATTCATCGAGCAATTCAGTCAATCAACTCAAGCATCAAGGAATCAGTTGATTGATGCACTGAATCAAATGGTTGATTTTTATAATAAGTTGATTGCTTGAGTGAAATATTGAATAACTGATTGATTGTCTGCTGCATGTATATGGTATTGATGTAGTGATGTATCAAGTTTATTGTTTGATTAAAGTGATAAGTGTACGGAAAAACTGGAAGGATAAAACTATGCTTAAGATTAGGTTATTTTTTTTTAAAGTATCTAAATGTACAAGCACACAATCACTTTAGTATATCAATTGATTTATAGATTGAATCGTTTGCTTGATTGGTATATTTGATTGAATGCTTGATTGAAATATTCATGTGAAATATTTCATTGATTAAGTGATTGATTTTTTTCCCCCTACAGCTGTGTTTGGTTCCATGTTGAACTCCTCTATACATGTCATCATGTACACCTACTACGGACTCTCCGCCCTCGGACCTCAGTTTTACAAATATCTATGGTGGAAGAAATATCTGACTGTAATTCAGCTGGTTAGTATTTCACATTTCTTTCATCTTTCAGAATGGAACCATAAACTAGTGACGTAAGTCATGTGCTTTCTCAAGCAAGCAAGCAAGGAAGCAATCATTTCCTAAATTCAAGTCAATGTTAACTATCTCCTTTTGATTCATTTCTCTTTTAACCTTGTATGCACCTTTTCGTACTTGCTGTGATAATCACAGTCTGTTTCCCTCATAAGTTGTGGGTGTGGTCTCAGACTGCTGCCTCACTTGAACAGCAATGCCCAAGAGAAAGATTCAAGTGAAAAATCCATAAATTATGTCATTGACCTGAAGATTCTAACCACGGTGACCACGGCAACGACCAGCTGTAGCTTGCAGACTGGAGTAAAGAACAAACTGCCAGAGTAGCGGCCGACATGAAATTCAATGAAAATTCCACAGAAGATGTCAGAAAATTCATGTAAAATGTTTTTTATTGCAATATACAAACCCTAATTTTATGTGTTCACTCGAAATGATGCAAATGATGCAAACCATCATTTATATTGGCAGCAAAACTTTTTGTGAAAGGCACTCACTCCCCCTTGTGCACTCCTCCCCCAAGATGACATTCACACTGCACTGGCAAAGCAATATAGCTGCTGCTCAGTACCGACGAACTACTGTAGGAGGTATGAGATGAGATATGAGAAGCTTTATTGTTCACAAAAGGAATTGGCATTCACTTCATCTCAGTAAAACAGGCATAAAATGACTCTTAAGTACGTACAAAAGGAAAATAATGCTGTATAATGTTATCAGATAGTAAGATTAAACCCTGATTTACCCCCATGGGAACGTTCCATTCACTCTTGGTGGACGACCTCACCCCTTGAAATGAAAGGCAAATCCTCATCCCGGTACATTCCTTTGTTGGGATACAAGTGAGGCTGACTGCCAGTCATCACCATGTTAAAATGCATAATATGCAGCAGACACCCAGTCCAGGCTGATTTATTTCTGAATGTAATAATGCAGTTCTGGAAGAAATTGTTGAAATTATAAGTACATTTGGTTTCATTTGCAGATCCACGCAGTAAAATTTAATTCCATCAAAACCGAACAAATTGACAGCAGCGGGAAGGTTTAGTTGAACATAAAAGCAATGTACTTATTAAGTCCCTATTCCAGGCATAACTAGTTGTAGTAAGTTGTGACTTAAATCCAGATGTAAATCCCTGATCATGACAATTTTATGTAGTCAGTGATAGCATACATTCTGCATTACAGCAAGTCTCTGTTCACAAATTTATATTTAACAATATTTTGACCACAATTCCTTTAAAGAGTATATAGCAAGTCATCAAAGATACCTGATGTGTAATAAATGGTACCACAATACTTCATTACAATCACATGTATGTATGACTGGTTTGTGTATCTTAACTATACCATGTTGTATCCACAAGGCGATTTTGTTGAACTGGAATTGCAAGCAAGTTTATTTTCTCATTTAGGGTGGAACAACTTCATAATTAAAATGTTTAACTTTGAAAATGCCTTTGTCTTCCATTTTTCCAGGTTCAGTTTTTTATATGCCTGGTGTTGGCCGTGCAGTCAATCTACTTCCAATGCAGGTTCTACCTTTGGATGCAGTATGCCTTCCTCGCATATGGGACCTCCCTCGTGTTCCTGTTCGCCAACTTCTACATCCATGCCTACATCAAAAAAGAACGTCTGCCGAAGGCAGATGTCGCAAGGAAGGATAAGAGTGGGAAACAACAGAATAGCACTCAGGCCAGGAAGACTAAGAATGGTACCGTGAGCAACGGATACCTCCCAAAGAAAACAAAAGACGGTTTGGTCATCAATGGTAAATCCAACGGCAAGAAGCACAAGTGATTTCTGTCAGCATTAGCTAACGTTTATTTCATTGTATGTGTAATGAAGATCTGATGTGACTAGGTGGGGATTATGTAGACAGGGTACATGGGAAAGTAGAAGTGGGGGGTGGTCATTTGATGGGTGAAATGTGGGTCAGACCCATCCAGCGTGATGTTCATACAATCTTCAGCAAAGTATTTGAAACAATCTTTGGTTCTAGACACAACCTTTGACAATGTTGTTGTTTTTTATCAACTCAGGATGTTGGCAATACATAGATGACAACAAACCCATTCCTTGCCACTTTTTATTTGACAACTCTGCCAAAAGTCCAAGTTATGCCTTCTTTGCAAGAGGACCAATCAGTTTTATTCATCTGTTTGCTGTGAATAATAAGCTAAGAAGCAAGCATTTCTTTTGAAATACTTGACAGAAAAAATAAGACAGAATACCATAAAATGGAAAATTTATTATCTTTCCAAAAATGTGAAAGAATTGCATAAACGAAAATGCACATACTATGGCTCAAAGCTAACAATTAGCAAATGATATTTGGAATTGTTTTTGCAGAGAGAACAGAAAAATGGCTGTGATTCATGGTTCATTTGAGGTATATCTCTTTTCATGATAGTTTATATCAATATAACAATTGACAGTTTGACCTGTTGTCTATTGTATGAATTAAGCTCATTTACAATTTACATTTCTCATGCCAATTTACCAAAAATTGTT
>VJOZ01186424.1:0-11850 GCA_009801055.1 Stichopus horrens | reverse complement strand
ATTTTTGATATATGACATTTAAAGATCAAGTCATCATCAAAACCTACCCAAAGATAGTCAAAGTGCAAAATTCTCTTAACTTCAGATTCACGTATCTTAATCTTTTCCTTTCTGGATTACAATAGGCCTTCACGTTTTTGTTAATGTTACCAAGACACATTTCTTTAGACCTTTTTGGNNTTACCAAGACACATTTCTTTAGACCTTTTTGGACTAAGCAATCAGTTCTTTCTATCACAGATAAAGACTATTTCATTGACTGAATGTTGGTAATACATCTGACCATTTGAACTCTTTAACATTTTGCATTATCATACAGTATTATTAGCATATTTTGTCACAAAAAGGAAATTATTGGATGTGACTTTGTGAATATATTAAACGATAACGAAGGTGACGGACCTCCCTGAGGCACACCAACTATTATTTCAGAGCTTTTCAATAATTCTCTAACTTGACTTGTCATGACCACCCACTTAGGAAATTGGTCAACGAATGTATACGCCATGACCCATTGAAAATGTTGACAGACCTCTAATGAGTTGGTTTGGTAGCACTGTATTAAAAGCAATAGAAAGTCTAAGAAAAGAGCTACGGATATCCTTGTTTCTTTGCTGTATAAAAATGACACAACTTCATGTATAAATAAAAGCAATGCATCACCACATGACATCCCTATTTTGATGTTTTTCCCATGCATATCAATCATATCAACTAATTGCAGGAGGAGAAGCTTCTAAGTACAATTAAATCCAATGTTTGCTAAGTCAATTGGTCTAAAATTATTAACACTCTTAGGATCCTTTACTTTTGGAACAGGATAAGTTAATGCACTTTTCAACATGTTGGGGACTTGATAAGATTTCCTGAAGAATGGTTGTATACATCCTGGAGCTAATTCAGGAGGAGAGTATTTAAAAACCCAACACAGTATGCTGTGAGATTTACAAGCAATGCCTTCTTTAAGTTTCACAATTGACGATTTACCAGATTAGCAATAAGCATTACCATTTTGGTTAGCAGTCAACCCACTTTGATAAACAGATGTTAAACAAACAATGTTGTGTGAAGAAGTTGAGAATGTAGCTCACTCAAATACATGCCATAGTCAAAGTGGCTCCAACTTCAAACAATTCAAGACAGATATTTACATTTTCAGCAAGGACCACAGAAACTATCAATTTGTAACAATTGAAAAACTACATAAAATTTAACTGCAACTGAGCGTCCATGGGTCACAAATTGCCATGCAACCCCAATTTCTTTGTCCCTTGTTGATGGAAATTTATCTTTCATTATCTTTGAGATAATAGATATCAAATCAAGTGACAACAGCATATGTCAAACTCAAGGTCAAAGGTTACTCACATGGTAATAATAGGTGCAACACTGTCTAAACTGGCAATCAATATGCCTATCAAAGATATGAATCCAGTAAGTAGCAAAGCTGTGGTCGGTTCTCCTGTTGCAGATCCTTTGGCGAAGACTGACAAGAAAGGAATGAGTCCATCCTTGGCGATAGCTTGGAGGAGGCGCGGTGCTCCTGTCAAACTCTGCAAACCTGCTCCTACGGTTGAAAGAAACGAGCCAATCAAGACCACCCACTCTGTAGGGAAGGCGACCTCGGCAGCTAACAAACCACCACCGATGCTGTCCCCAAACCTGAGCAATGAAGATGAAATGAAAGAAGTTTACTAGGAATAGAGAATGCAGGCAAAACTAAGCAACTGCAGGCATCTTTTTAACATTTGTTAATGCTACAAGACTGGAACTGAAAAGATCTTGTCTAATACATCTGTAAAATAGCGACCAAAATAAGACTTGCAAAAAGTATCTCATTATCTGAATGACTTCACGCATGATTGTCAAGTTCAACTATGAGTGAAATTTCATTGTGCTGCCTCTAGAATTGGTAAACTGTCTGAGGTACCATATCCTTCAATCTTAGTTCATTTTTCACACATACAAATATATGCCTGAATATATTCCACACATCACATCAGGTCTGCGCTTTGAAGCTCAAGAGAAAAACATTCCTCTCGCGATAATAATGTAACAATGAAGCACAATTAAAGATTTAGAAAAGCATGCGAAAGAACTACACTTCCATTGTGGTCTATAAACACAATGTACATTCACTTTGTTATATCTCAAGTGTCCTTACAAAAGCTATCAATGATGTTTTATTGATCAGTGACCATGTATGCCTACCTTTTAACTGGATGCATGACTGATTAAATTTATTAGATTACATGGCTTTCTTGTCTCTTTCATGTTTAACACAGAGCTCTTTGCAGAAGCCATTTATAAGATAGATCATTAACTCATTTTGAGCTGTTAAGTATGTTACATTGAACTTACTTGTCTCTCAGGACCACTCCTTCTACGGTGCTACCAAACAATATAACAGATGACAAATCTGAACAGCGCCATGGTTACAGAAAATCACCAAGATGAGTAAGAACCACATTTACTTTGATGCCTCATTCAGCAACAGAACAATGAACCAGAATGTTCTAAATGTTGGAAAAATACTTCATTGAGAAAGTTCTTGCAGACTAACTCTGCATGGTTAAAATGGAAAAAAAAACTATATTAAATTACTTAATTACTGAGAACTCTGTTGATGAAGAGCTCAACTATAATTTAATGCAAAGTTAATTGAAATTAGTGAAACTTCAATACATTTGATACTTCAGTCAACCTTTAATAAACTTTTTTCAAGTACTGTAATTTCAATTGTTAAAAATTACCAGGGTATCAATAAAGTTGACATCAAGTCCACCAAAGTGGTCCACCTTTGCTCAGACTATCACAATCATACTCTACAACACATGCATATTCATGACATCAAACAGTTATGCAACCAATCATCAAATTATATTGCACACATCTAAACCTTCTGGAGAGGACAAATCCTTAAGCTAACAGTACATACCATTATCATATTGTATCATACATGACAAGATCTCTAAGACATGAGTCTGATACAAAACTAAATATTCTATCAGACGTTGAGTAAGAGGACAAAGTATGACAAATAATGGGAGCATTCAACCATCAAAAGCAGATTGATGGTTGAAAGAAATGAATCTAAAATGACATCCATATCAGCTACCAATTGCCAAAGGCAGACTTGTGTGATTTGTGGTTTCTTGATTGTACCAAGCAAATTAAACTAATAGTAAAGGATACAAATGAAGCTGGTGGTAAGAATAGCTCCAATGGTTCCCCTGGGAATAGAATACTGGGCATCCTTCAGATCTCCTGACCTATTACTTCCAGCCATGATACCTGAACAAAGATTTATATAACAGAATCTAGATAATTCAAAAAGTTGACCCAGAACATAAAGACACAGAAAAATTAAAATGCTGTAAAAGTGTACCATAACATGCAAATCATACTACATGCTGGATATACACAAACTTCAAACTTCAAATTTTCTTTAAAGTGCTGTTAATTGATGATCATTGACCTCACAATCTGTTCTACTGTTCTACTGTTGCACCTTTTGTGCAAGCCGGTCTTTTTTTTTACTTTTTGACACTCGATGATTCTAACCCTGACATCACACCTTCATGATTTTGTTTCTGCATAATAGAAGTCTGTCAAGATATTTCTAAAAGATGCCTTCAGCACAGACATGAATTTAAGGCTAGACTCTCTGGTATGCAGTGTTGTGTGAAAAAAAACTACCGTTCCAACCTACACTGATGTTATTTCACTATTTGCCCATTACTTCAAAAATTTCAGTAAGTAACTGGAAACATTTTGTGTCATCATTCTCAAAAGAAAGGTTGGTTCTATGATCACTATGCCTTAATATAATGTGATACTGCACAGTGAAAACTGCAATCTCTTGGGATTGCCATACAATGTAATTAGTAACAATCATAATTCTTAATTGAACTCACATGCCAATATTCACTTTCTATAGGTTCTCTAAACTTCATTTAAAATTCAAAAACACCATCTGAAAGAATATGTGCAAATCAAATCTATGTATGTTGTTTACGAGTAATGCGAAGACTACCAAATAATGCATTGTCCCTTTAAAGAGTTGGTTGATAATTGTAGAATATATTGATAATAGGCTGATCTCTTCCATTTAATCATGTGTACCATAAGAGTAAAATAGAATAAAGTCTTCTTCTCTGCTGATTTTGGAGATCACTGGAAATTAGAAATTTGTCCTCTTCTATGGATGCTTGGATTCCAGAAATAAGCAGATCCATAGTCCAAGAGAAGGGGGGGGCAGAAAGTCAAGTAACCATCCCCAAGTGTTTTTCAGCTAGAATTTTAGATAATTAGCAATAAACTCTCAAAAATAATTACGCATGTGTGAGGTTAAAATGATACAAACCACCAAGGATCAAAAGAGACAATAAAAACTTAAGAACTCAACATTACGTAAAAGCGGATCATCCCATCCCCCAATTTGTCTCCCCCCCTCTCAGGAATCTGTTCTGGCTTCAAGCCTACAAACAAATAAGGAGACAATGCAATGTTCCTCCATCAATGTTCAAAATGTTTTATTAAGGTATAACTACCAGGTACCAGATGCAAAAATGGTTACACTGCAAGTCAAACGGTCCATTGTTTTGAATCAAATTCTTTGAATGAAACAAAGACATACCTGTTACAGAGGGAAAAAAGATGGCCAGGAGAATCGTGAAGCTGGTTTGAATATCAGCTGAAATCTGAGTACCAATAGCTTCTTGTCTTGGTAAAGCATCTCCAGCTTCACGATACTGACCGATCACGTTATCTAGAATAAAAAGAGAAAGACATTCTCAAGGAGTAACATATGTTGTTGCAGAAGGGATGTATTTGCAAGTAATAAGTTATACCCGGTCAACCACATCTATTTGGTCAAAACTCTATGCAGTATCCTGGAAACCTCATCCACTATGTCAATACTGTCTACCAGTATTATATCAACATCATCTACTCTGTTAGATTTGATGTAAGTCTGGCATCCTGTTATCTTCATCATTTCCATAAAAACTATGGAAAAACTCAGAAAATGCCATCTTTCTTGTTTTTAACTTTTATTTTATTATTTTTTTTCATTCACTTGTTTCAATTGACATCTGGGGTTCTACTTCCTCACAAGCTTTAAGTAGCTTCCTAGTAGAACTCCTGAACTGTATCTCCTATTTCATTATTACGTTACCTTCTCACGTTATTGTATATGTTAAGCCTGATGTGGTTCAAATAAAGTTTTTTGAAAAAAAAAATAAAACTATATCCAAAGTATCCTACCAGTACTGTCTATCAGCATTATATGTATATAATAATCCACACTGTTGGTACCAGACCACTGGTCACCCCATTATTCTGCCAGTACTAGTTTCCTGTCATCCTCGTCTATCAGTATCATATCACCATAGCCATTATGTCATTTACTCTATACAACATCATCCATACTAATAGCACTCTCTATCAACATCCTATCAACCTCATTCAATATTCCAATACGGTATCGTGTCAAGGTGAGAAGCCTTTGGTCTATTTCTTTCTTTTTCATGTCCCTCCAGTTTCAATGTCAACAAATGCAAAGTCATGACTGCATTCAGCAAAACATGAGGACAATTCGAGCAAAGTTCTGGCCTGCCTAAAAGATATCAGTCATNNAAAAAAAAAAAACACAAAAAAACACTCTCTGCAAAGAGAGTCATTCCATACATCCGTGACTTTCACATCTGACAATGCAACCTCTGTAGATTTGGATCCCTTTTCTTTTCAAACCAACCTTTATGAATACCTGTATGGATTACAGGAAGGTAAAAAAGTAGGAAACGCATTTCTAAGCCCTCAGCAATTTTGAGAATGAATCAATGTTGCTGCGACTTATAAACTGCATTGGCCTTAAAGGGATGTTTAAGTACTTAACTATCATGGTAAGAAATATATATCAGCAGACTTCATGTTTACTTGTCCTAGCACTGGTTGAGGATGAACTTTTGCTGGAAAAGTATATCCTTAAAATGGAGAAAATAATATTCTACACATTTACCTCCAAATACCTTTCCCAGTATGCCTGGTATTGCATTAGTCACACTGACTGGGTTATTGGTCAAATAATCATCACAGCTCTGGTCTGTGCTGTTACAGAACAACATTGCCAAGGGTGACTTTTCTGTTTTACTATCATCCACGTAAAAGGTGCAGTCATAACCAGCAGAACTCTCCAATGCTATGTCACCATCAGCTGTCGCCTGATTACAGTAACTAAAAATTAAATAAAGAGAAAGATAACAAGAGATGTGAAATGGGCAGAACGCTACGTATGTAGGATGTCACAGTTATATGATAATAAAATCTCAGCTTGACTGAAAGTATGACTTGAGGTTATAACTAATCTTGGGCCAATAATGGAACCATCATCTTTTAAAAACATCAAACTTTTCACAGATGTAGGTTCTGGGTTCATAGAAGGAAAAAGGATACATAATAAAAAGAAGAGCAAAGGAGAGTTAATGACAAACATTTCACTGATATGTGTACATACTATCATTATCAGTCCATGGTTCAAACACAGCACTATCTATGTGACCACAGTAGATCCTTCACAACTTACCCCAAGAATTGTTGGCTATTTGTCCAGAATATGGTATACTTTATGTTCAACTTAAAAATAAGTGTAAATCTTAAAAAAATCCTTTTAAGAAGTTTTTCAGATGTGAGGTACATTAACCGTGAGTAACCTCAGACCTTAAGCAAGCTAAAGAGCTTTATTCTCTGATACATTATCGCAAAGAGGTTTCTACAGTCAGACCTTCATTGACCTCATATGACATTTAACCACAGCGAATAACAGAGTTCTCTTTGCCAATGGCAACCATGTTCACATATGGTGCATGCCAGACACCACTTATCTTGCCACTAGTTTCTACCCCACCCAATGCAAATGTCCATCCCTTTTAGTGTTGCCTTGCAACCTCAAGAGAACTGCTCCAGTGATGTCATTGCTGTTTGCGCAAAAGAATACTAATTACGGAAAGGCTATTGATCCAATATTATCGACAAGAGCTTCCATTAAGCCACCTTCACTAGTCATAAACATTTACTTCCCCCTTCCAGTGCGAATAATCCAGAAAAATACCTCCTAGTCCTAGAGTTGAATACAAATCTCCCAAACACACCCAAAATTCTTAGAAAAGACTATCCCTTTGTAAAGAATTGCTCAAATGTCAACAACCTCTTCTTCAAGAATTCCATGGCTCCATCTTTATAGAGAACTAAGAATCTCAAGGATCTCACTGCTCCGTCAAAACGGCAAAAACTGAACTTGTACTTTCTGTATCGTCATTTACTTGGTTACTTGCCAATAAAGGTACCATACAATGCACTAAATCTACTACAACAGAATTTTAAAGTCCATTTTCAGAACCACAAAACCAGCAACGCTCAACAACAAAAAGATGTGTGAATTAGCCATTCACGTTAATAATTTCCCTAACAGTTTGCATGATTTGTTTCTATCTCATTTGAACGACAGATACCATCACAGACATGAAATTTACCAGACGAGACAATTACCAACCCTATGTCTCAATATGAGGAGTGAATTGCAATGCCAAGACACTAAGTCCAGTCCATATGTCAATTAAAGTTATTAATGAAGTCTCACCTTTTTTTTACACTTTTGTGGGTGTATTTGCTCACAACATAAGAACTGTTTACTGTTGCTATTAATTGATGTACAGATACAAATAGAATGCATCCAATGACAGTTGAGATGACCTGCATTTAGAAACTTACTCCAGAGATTGAGGGACGAAGAAGCCAATGTAGATACATCCAATGGAGATGAGGACACAAGCCAGGAAGAGAAGTGCACACTTGTTGACATACTTCACACCAACAAATACCAATAATGATAAAATAATCAAGACAGCTGTTCCATAAACTCTGAAGTTATGCGTCATGTTTTCAAAAAGAGAAATCTCTGGAACGATATACACCTGTAAGACAAAAAAAANNAAAAAAAAAAAAGAACAAACTGACGATGATTAACACATCGCACAATGACAAGAAAACAAAATGACAGACTAAAACCAACATGTAGTCATTTTGAATATAATGTTTAACAGGTAGAAACCATAGTTTCATGGTATACTAAAAGCTATCATATACTGAGAAAAGTTTCCTTTCACTGCTCTTCAGTTCTGTGTGTTTCTTTGTGTATTATGTTAACCAAACTAAACAACTCTATGATTTTGGAGCAACCCTTAAGTAACTGCCTCCATATGACAAATATACTGCCACGTTAATACATCCATGCCATAAACAGCAGAAGGTCAACATTAACATGAAAGTTTTGTGTGGTATTATGGTAGGATGTTACATCCATTGCATAGACGAAAGAAGGCCATCACTGTTTTAATAAAAGCATAGCTAATATTTCTGTGGGTGCTACGGTGAGACATGTCCGTGACATAAATACACGAACGGTGACACTAAACTTAAAATTCAGGTAATGTTGGTATGGTGCTATGGTAGGAAGTTATGTTACATTCACAGCATAAACATAAGATGAACTACATTAATCTAACACTTCATATACTGTTTTTGTGGTGTTATGTCATTGGCAATGGCATAAACATAAGAAGAGCAACATTAACATAAAACTACACTTAACATTTTTTGGGGGTTATAATAAAGGTAAGGACAACCTGCATAAAAAATTACATTTTATTTTTATGTAGATTATGATAAGCACACAACAGAACCATTGCTATTATTAGAACACTCTGACCATATTTTTTAGCTAACAGTATCAATAATCAATACCCTGTAATTGGAAATACCTGATCAATAATTTTACATATCTTCTAGCCAGTGTCATCCAATTAAACCTTTAAGCACCACTGTAGCATCTGTGGAATCTCATCAAAGTACACTACAGCTGCTATGACAAAACATTAATTTCTCATTGATCCTTATGGTGTGTCAGTGATAAACTATCAATGAAAATACTAACTGAAACAACTTCAGAATTTGTTTGCTTACATCACCTCTTATATACATATGGTATAAAACATGAATCAAATACATGCACTGACTATTTGTGCATTAGGCATTAAATAGTTCTGACTTATTAACCAGGAGCATGATTTTACTGTCACAAATTAACATACCACAAGAATTTCTATTGCTCCAAGAATATACATAGCTGATGCAAAGGTTGTTCCAAGGTAAAACAGGATGCCAACGGCACCTCCAAACTCCGGCCCCAGGGACCTCGATATCATAAAGTAGGATCCACCTGCTGGAACCACTCCATTGGTAGCGATGGCACTCATCGATATAGCTGTCAATAGTGTCTGAAAGGAAAGACCAATGGTTCTCCATAAGAGGTTCTGATATCAACAAAATACTCAGTTCTTTGGTTAACTACTGGAAAACTGAACAAGAACGCAAAAATGCATTGTGGCTTTCATGATTTCAATATATAGGGGTTTTTAGGGGTCTGACATATGATGACTGATATGTATCGTGTCTCAACATGAGTTACAGTGATGAAACACCTTTACATAACATATGAAATAATAGCTTCAAGCTTCTTGAGATATCATGGTTACTAGATTGTCACAATTTTAACCCTTATGATTCCAACTTTTGAAGCACTTTGAAATGAATACTTAATATGAGATCCCTCCAAGCTTCCTTTCTTGAGATATCATGTGAACAAGGTTTTGACAGTTTGACCCCTGTTCACATACCTTTGATCTTCACCAAAAAACAAGGTTTTCAAATCAATAAGGTACACCTACACACATAATGTGAGATCTGTTTAAGCTTCCCTTCTAGAGATATCATATTTACAAGGTTTTCCCAGTTTGACCCTTGTTGACCCCAAATGACCCTTGACCTCTAAAAAATCAATTAGGTTCTTCTAATCAATGTGGCACACCTACACATTTAATACGAGATCTGACCAAGCTTCCCTTCTTGAGATATCGTGTTTACAAGATTTTTATAGTTTGACCCCATTGACCTCAAATGACCTTTGGCCTCTACCAAAAACAATACGGTACTTCCACTAAACGTGGGTCGCCTACAAACAACATATGAGATCTGTTGAAGCTTTCCTTCTTGAGATATTGTGTTTACAAGGTAGGGTATCACAAACATACATATACACACACATGCACACACACGCATACACACACACATATGCATGGTAACAAAGAATACAATTATCAGTGAAACAAAAATTAAATGAAAAAGCAGTGTAAATGTTACCGTACAACAGGAAATGAGAACAATCAAAAAAGCTTGTAAGGTTCCAGCACAGCCGACAATCCATGAAAGACGAATGAACAGAATGACACCGAGAATGTTCTGGAGACAGGGCAGGTAAACACCCATCAGTGTACCCATCTGAGGCTGGGCCTGTAAAATCACAGGAAAGAAAAAGAAGAAAAACAGGGAACACTCTGAAATGTGGACAATATGATCACAGTTCCAGCACCTACTAGGAAATCAATTTACATGACTTTCCCCTGGACAAATGAAGAATCTCCATGGCCCTCCTTCTGATATCTTACATAAAGTTTTCTACTATAACAGCAAAAGTCAAAGCAATATGATGTGAAGCAAATAATAAAGATTGATACCACCATGTGGGGACACATTTTGATAAAGCAAGTGAGAAAAGTGCAATGGCATTTGGCGAAAATTCCCATGACTTTCGAGGACTTTGAACAATTTCCCCATCTTTGAAAACTTTGCCAGGCACTGAAGTGGTTTACAAAATTTTCATGACTTTCCCAGCTTCTCCACCTACTGTCATCTGTGTAACAATAGCACAGCAGGCCGGTGTTCAGGCAAAGGCATGGAAATGCGTGGATCCCGCATTTGTCTCCTGGATCCCACAGAAAGATAAATCTTGTGCAGGAAAATCCCACAAACTTTTTCACAGCTGAGGTTGCAGCTACAATTATCCATGCACAAAATAAATTGCAATAGAATCGTTACCAAGTGACAACTCCTTCCTTGATTTTGATAAAATACCTCCAAACATTTTTGTAGAGAAGGGATTTCCCTCCCCGGTTCAAGTCCTTAGAGCGAATACTGTGGCAGGCATTGATGACGTGCAAATCTCCCTCAATGGAGAGGATGGAAACACGTCTGGTTTTTAAGCCTCCTCACCTTGAATGCAAACGGAGACGGTGTCGGCGTCAAGGGTATCCTCTTTGCGTCTGACAAAGGTGTAGACATCCTGTCCAATGTGTTAAGTATCTTCATGGCGGTGTTGCTGGTCACTCCAAAGTCTGGGTCCACGGTCGACTGGGGGGCAGCTGGTTTCGGTCGTATGTGCCTCTTCACGGGTAAATGGACCTGAGGGAAGACCCAAGCACGGAAGGAAAAGTATGGGAACCTGTTTGTAAATTCATGTGGCAAACAAGATTTCTGAAGCTGTGTCATACTGCTTTCAACATAGGTAATGGAAAAAAGCTGAATAAGAACTGATTCTTTCTGAGTGGACAACAGTGCAGTGAGCGCAACTCACAACAGCTCTCTTGCAACTCCAGTGAGAATGTTCAACCCTAAAGGGGAAAAAGTAAAAATTCAATATCCCTCTCATTTCTGTCTAAATTGTTCACTGGTAACTACAGGGGTTGCAAGATAAAATAAGTCTGGTCAAACTAAGAGGAATAATGACTTAAAAGGAGAAGTGCTGTAGAATTTCACCGTCCAACTGTATGGGATAACTCTTGCCTACCGATCTTTGTCATCCTCTTGTGGATGAACCAAAAACTTCTAACATGTTCTGCATATAATCCAGCAGGTCAACTGACCAACTACCATTTTGCTTTCAGTACCAAATGGACA
>VJOZ01184732.1:0-11413 GCA_009801055.1 Stichopus horrens | reverse complement strand
AAAAAATACAGAAAACAGATATATGTATTCATTTTTTTTCCTTAACAGAAACAAATGTAGGTTTTTATTCATGAACATTATGCAAGAGCTCTGTCATAAATCAATGCACAACAAAAACTGCCATGATTTAAAAATGGAAGACAGCAGTATGAAAATGAAAAGATTTTCACACTTTTAGAATTAAGTTAGTAGTGACTTTTCATCTTTTAATTGTAAATGTTCTGGTTTGCCTGTTCTTTTGAAGTCAACAGAAAATTGACTGCACACCTTTGNNATACACTATGTTGTGGGGTAAAGGTTAGATTTAAAATGAAATTGGAGGGGGCTAATTCATATTAAAAACCTTTTCTTGTATGTTTCAACTATGATGGATGCACAACTTAATCATATATCCCTTTAAAAGTCATACCAGGAGATCACAGATGAACAGCACTGTTGATGTGACAGGTTGCAGTCTCAGTTATTTATCATCTCTAGGGTAATGATTGTATTTATATGTAATTGCAAAAACAATAGCCACACTGTTAGGCTTAATTTGATTCTCCTGGTAGTTACTGATCATTAATGTATTCATTTTGTGGTATTGACTTTACGGAAGCTGGTCACTTTTAATTCCTACCAACAGTTTCGCCATCTTCTCAAATTGCAAATCAGAGTGGAAGTAGGTCGGGAAGTTACACCATATAACATCAAGGATTGTACATTACGTAGAAACTTAAAGATTTAATCTCTTGTGTGAGTATATGCAGGTTCTCTCTCTCTCCCAAAAAATAGCTTTTGTTTAATTGATGGTGAAGTGTTTTGAAAGGATATAACCCATCATCAACACAAAAAGGGTACGTAAACCAACAGTGAGTTTACCAAATTGATATAAAGATGGAATCCAGTTAGTGGTAAAGTTTTTCAGTGAAAAATATTCCTACCATTCCATGTTTTAGAATGAAATACTGAAGTAATAAAGATGTAACAGCACTGTGGTCTGTAGTAATATCAAATGGGTCCATTTAATATTAAACTCTTTAAATCTAAAAAAAAAGGTGATTGGTTGCTACCTTTATTTTAAAGGAAACCTGAAAATAATGCCACAAATGTTATTTTGTGGTGTTCACATATATATACACATTGAAATAGATTTCACTCATATTCACTGGTTTAGCTGTGAGTTACTATTCTTCTTATGCTTCTGGTGCTTGAGTATCATTTTAGGTAATTACAATATTTATCGTACCTGTGAAGTATGTAGTATAAAACCAACATACTGTTTACAAGGCTGTTATTGCTGATAGCGGATAGAGTACCATATTCCTATTAGAGTTATGTCATTAAAGAGTTTTTAGCAATTTCTGTGTCAGTGTTCTCATTGCTGCAATTAAGAGCACAAACAGGGCTGTCAACATTGGAGAAAACAAGAATGAGATCTTAAGAGAAGCATAAACACAACAAAGTGATGAAGCCAAACCAACAAAATCATAGAAGATGATGGGTGTGGTAGGGGGGTTGCTGATTCAAAATGTCATGGACTGTAGTACTGTTCAACTTCTCTGGTAGAGCACCAAAGGTGCTTACGTGTTTGGTCTTTCGTCCACCAACATGTGGCTTGTGAGGCACTGGGGGTTACTATGATTGATTTTGTGCACATGTGACATGATAATAAAGTGTACAATGGTTGTAGTCATCAGTGAGACACAACATGGAAAAACTTCACAAATTTTTCAGAATAGCTCAAAAGATTTCAGCTTAGTTAAAATTGTATGTTATTATTTCAGATTTTTGTGTGAGAAATTTCATTACTATTGTCAGAACTGGTCAAAGGCATGAGTTTGGAGCTCATTTCTAAGTGTTGGCAGCCCTGGTGCAAGGCATATTGCAATATGTATCATCCATTTCACTGTTTGTGGAATATAACCGTGGACACACAGAAGTAACTTTTGAAGCAGTTTAATTATCAGGCTTCAAAGTTAGTGATGATCCAAGTAAGTGTGGTACGTTCAAAGATGCTTCAAATTCTGGCAATGAGTTACCATTTGTTTTCTAACCAAATTATTTGAAATCACTGTATGTGTAGACATGTTTACCCAGTGCAATTTGCTGTAAGTGTCAAAGCAACTCAAATACTGTTCAAATGTATGACTTGTTTAGTTTCACTGGCCCTGAAAGTTAACATGGTTACCTGGATTAATGTGATGGTAGAGGCTTTTCATCTTTGCAAACCGTAGTTTATTTAGGGCTACTACATGTAACCAGTTTTTTTTTAATGTTTCTGGCATATCAATAATGTTAATATCTTTGGTTCTGCTTTTAGGTTTGTAATTGAGATAATTTATACCACGTTTGGTGACTCACTTTTAGTTTTAAAGAACTTGATATTTGCTGCAGGTCTCTTGCAATGGTTTACATGGGTCTGCATAAACAATGGCAACTTGCTTTAGTAAAGCAAGACCAGGTGTATGACAACATGATGTTTCTACTCTTATTAACACACACTTTCTGTAATGCCTTTTTTGTAAGACGGTTGCCTTTATTTAAGACTGGACAGGATATCTTTTATCCGACTGTCAGGATCTTGACTTTGCGAAACAAGGAGTGTTGTCCATTATTATTATTATTTGTTCTGCACATAAGGTGCACTGAAATGAACATGTCAGATAAAGTACACATTTTACAAGCTATGTAAAAAGACGTAAATGTGAATCACTTTCGTAATATTAACAGTTTGTGGCAATATGTGGATGATGATCTTGCTTGTTATTTGTAAACACAGAAGAAAAAAAAATACTGAAGAAATTGTTTTACTAAAACAGCATCTTTATTTGACTAATTTTTTGCTATCTCCTAGTAGGAGTAGTGCATACTTAAAAGGTAGTATCCCCTCCTCTTCAACAGAAGCCCTTCTTCTTGATCCATCAATACAATCTACGGCTGTTCACATGATATTACCAAAATCACTGGCCCTTGTACTTCTTGCATAATGTATTACATGAATTTTACCAATGATACTCAATACGGTCACTTGAGTGATGACTATGTATGTGATTATCAGCAGTTTTGCACAGCAACTCAGTGCTGTGGCAAATCAGTTCAAGCGTTACACCAAAACAGCAGAGTTAGTCTCATCTGTGCATGTTCATGCTATGGCCTTCACCACAGTACCAAAATAGATGAGGATCCAAGCCCTTTGTTTGAAGGGGGCCAAACCGGTTGTGTAGTGACATCAGAGACTCAATGGGGAAGGGGTGGTCCCTCCCTACTGGCAAGTGACTGTCCTCGGATGTGATTTAATGCAACAGAAGTGTCAAGTTAATTTTTTCATAGAGTCTGTTACTTTTGGGTTGTGGAATAGTAATCAACTACTTTTGACTCAACTCTAAGTTTAGCTAAAGAAATGACTTGGCATATGCCTTGTTCATTACTAAGCCAAGCCTGGACTTTTTGCTGGTAAATCTCCGTATGTAAATCACTCCTTAATGAAAAATTTTTTGATTCACCTTTGGTCTGTTGCATCTCTCCCACCCCTGGATCCACCAGTTCATCAACGTTGTTGTAAATGTTTGATGATAGTCTTTGTTGGTGTTATACAAGACTTTTTTAATAAAGGGAAAGAGCTCACGAAAGTCCTACCATGTCTTTAAAACTTCATGTAAGCATAAGAACACATGTTTCCCAAGGCACACTGCAAGCAGATGAGCCTGATACAACACTGTATTACAAAAAAACTGATAAACACCATTATTGTTCTTTTCCAATCACGCATTATTTCACAAGCAGCATTTTAAGTACCTATGTAAGCAACAAAAACTCTAAAATGTTATAAATAATTAAGACGTCAGCTGTAGAGTTTGTTATTTCAATCGCCGTCCTCGTTAAGCTGATGGTAGACTCTGATCAAGACCCATCTATCTCGAAGTAGCTTAAAGAGACTGTAGTAGTTACAGAAGAGCATCAGAGACAGGGAGACAACATAATTCCAGTGAGTGTTGGTGAGTAGGATGTAAAGTTCTATAAGAACAACCATCAGTTCCAACACTAGAAATAGGTAAAGCAGCCTCATTGGTTGATGGAACATAAACTGGATCGAAAAGAAAATTAAAATATTAGAAAAAGTTATTTTAAGAAACTAAACAACCACACAATGGGAGAATGAATGTAACAACTGTCCATTCCTGTGATTGCCAACTCATCAATTATTCTAGATCAAATTTAACACTTTTTCACAAAGTTTGTTCAGATGTTCACACCTTCAATTGCTTACACATGTCAACCCGTCTCACTATGACCTGGCCATGGACAGAATCCAAACCTCCCAGTTGCTATGTTTCAAATGCAACCACCATCATCCACTCAGCCAAAACACAGTGTAATGAGGGGTTCTTCTTTTCCTTTGACTTGTTTATCTTTTTAAATCAAACATGAATGAAGTAGCCACATATGATGTGTTCCTTAAAATTTACATTACACTCAGATTCAGATATTAATAAATCTGTACTATTATGGACATCTTAAAGAAATATATATCCATGTGGCATATCATTACTCATAAAAAAGACTTTCCATGTACATGATGCACTAATTGACACCCTTAAAACTTTATTTGCTCATCAGACTAAATATTTTCAAATTCAAAAAAATGTTAGTTTGCAGAATGCTTGCAAAATTTGGTGAATACTGATCTTTGGCATTTATTCCCTTTTGTGAATATTTCTTGAAACATTTGATCTCTTCAAATTTCACATCGTTTGTCACAGGAACACAATCTATTTATAGGCAACTAACCAAGTTAATGAACTGCAGATTCAGATCCACTGAGTAAAGGTTTTTGTCAGCTAAAAGAAAATAGTTTTATACTGAAAACATATCCATCCTGTGAGGTGCTCAAGACGAAAACGAGGAAAGAAGTATGAACAAATGGGCAAAAATTTAATTGCTATATATTCAACATTGTATCACTAAGAGTTTCAGACAACTGTCCCAGAGTTTGCTGCAGTAATTGCATTATCATTAACTTGTTTCTTAATATTATGACCCAAACCCAAAAGATCCATGCTTCCTTTCATCATCACTGCATACAAGGGTGATTGACTCACAGTTCATGAGACAAAGGTACTCAGAAGGGCTATAGAGCTATGATAAAATTGTCCAAGTTGACATGATATTAGACTGCACAGCTCACAAACACCTTGACTTTGTCATTAAAACTTGCCTGCAACAGCCAAAAGATAACATTGCTGCCATTTTTATTTTTTCTAATCTTGGAAACAAAGATGAATGAAGATTACTCACATAAAACCTTGCATAAGAACTGTCTGATGGTAAGGCCACATTCTGTACTCCAGTGGCTTTGTAAAGAGCTTTGTTGTACCGAACTAAAACACCTTGTGGCCAGACTGTAGTCTCAGACCAGCTGATAAACGAAAGCAACATGATTTGACTGAGAGTTTGGAAGAGGAAGACACAGAGCCAGCATTTGATATTCTCTAAGATGACATTCATGTCAAAGTACCAGTAGTAACTAGTACCAGAGTACCAGAGTACTAGTACCAGAGTACTACTACCAGAGTAACTAGTACCAGAGTACTACCAGAGTAACTAGTACCAAGAACTATGAAACCAAAGGAGTACTGTACCATTACTAATGTACTGGGATGAACAGTGTAAGGCATGTGAGATGAGTAATACAGACAGAGATGGGCAGTACTGACTATCTGCTTCATTACATCACACATGCCTTCCTTCTCAAATCTACCCATTAATCTATCAGGGGGAATCAAACAAAAAGTTCAGGACTGATTTCTTGCTAACAGCCACCAGAAACTCATTATGTTCCAATCTTTGCTCAAGTTCACTTGAACAAACATCCAGAAGTCAATGGAAATATACTTTAGATGCCTTCAAGGGAATGGTGGGAAAAAATGAAAGTCTTTGATCCATGAGATACACAGCTACAGAGATCGATAGCTACAGAGATCGATAGCTACAGAGGTTGATTGCTACAGAGGTTGATAGCTACAGAGATTGCAGCTACAGAGATCCATAGCTACAGAGATCGATAGGCACAGAGATCGATAGCTACAGAAAAGAAAGAAGTGGTATCCTTCTTCATCTCCTTGCTCCACACACAGGACTCGTTCAAATACTTTAAGCTCGAATCATTTCACAAGAACTTTTAAAAACTATGACATCTTCGTTTAATTCAACACATTTGGAGGAAAAGTTCCTTGTTAACAATGACTTAATACTATTTCTCGTAAAAGAACAAAGAGGATACACATTTTATTCGTACATTCTTACAGAGGATACACACATTTCAACTGATTGCATCTCATTTTAATCTCATAAACAAAAGATGGTTACCAAATCTGAAAATAAGGACCAACTCTGTGACTTGCTATTTGGTCTGTCTTACCACACAAAGTGATAGAAATGTTCTGCTGCAAGTACAATACCTTGTGAAGCAAAAGGTTTGAAGGTATACTCTAACAATTAAGAAACCTTACAATTAAGAAACGTTAGGATAAAGTTTGGCTTCATGTAAGCTAGTCGTGGTGTAAGGTACATAGAACTCATAAAAAGCTAACTTACAAATGTTGCGGTGAATTGTAACTATGTTCCACCCTCTGCCAACGTCCAAGATGGAGTGAGCAACGGTGAAGAGTATCACAATATCGTGGTGGCAGAAAATGAGCTCCAAACATAACAAAGGAATTAATCCAGACAAAGGCAATCAATAAACAGGACCACCATAAGTCAAGATACATATGTGGCTGAAATGAAAGTGAATATTACTGATTAATTTCATATTAAGACTTGGAAAGGAAGTCATCTCCTCAAACTTTCAAAGACTGATTTGAAAGAGCCCCATGGAACTTCTGCTGGTATGGCAGACAAATGTGAGAAAAGGTCATTAAAAACTATCAAAATAATAATAGCAATACTACCTGATAGGTGTTATGATGATGAGAGATAGCAAAATGTGGAAGCAAAGTGACAAAGCTACTTGTGTATGTGAAAGGATAAAGAGATACAGCACATTCCTTTATTGTATCATCAGTCAATCTACACTGTTGCACATTATTCATGTACTACTCTTAATGTAAGACTAATTGTGAACTTCATTCATCAACAAACACACTGTAGATCACCAACTACATCATCTATTGCCATGGCGATGAAATGATGTCACAGTCCATTCAAAAGGTCATTAGTTGCCTTGATGTGAAGCATCATCTGATTGTCATAGCAACGACAGGTACAGTATGATGTCACAGTCCACTCAGTAAAAGACCAGGGGGAAAGAATTTGTGCAAAACAAAAACACAAACAAGTATGCATTGCTTTGCATTAGCTGATACAGAACATTATGATCTTTTCAAATGTTTATTGGAATTTGGATTTTCACAACCTTTAAAAAAGGCAGCAAATAGTACTTGTATAAAGGGGAACCAATTAAGGAAAATACTATGTTAGGAAACCCTGTATGATGAGTACAGGAAACTCCAACAGAGGAATCAGTTAGTTATAAAGTGTGACAAACTTGAATAGACACTGCAGATTATACAACTCACCTGTAAGAAACATATTGGTACAAAGCCTACATAGTAGGCACATACCATTGAATTGAACAGTACTGTCTTCATCCGAGCATTAAAATCAACTTTGAGAGTATCAGCCTCAAAGCGAACATCCTGCGGGGAATCAGAGCATTTGTGTCGGGGAAACCATGTTGGAGATCCATTCCATGGAATGCCTTGAGTTGGGTGAGGTGGTTCTGTCTTAGGTTTGCTTGTTGCCAGAGGTACCAAGTTAGCATTAACCTCAATAGTTAAACCGTATAGAAGAAGGTATGATACCAACCTATGAATAAAAATGAAAAAAAATGGGTTTATCATTTCCATAAATTTGATTTCATTTGGCTTTGGCATCTTCACAACACATCACCAGCCAAATTTCAAAGTGACAAAAAAAAAAAAAAAACAGGAAAAAAAATGACACCATCATGACAGATTATCAACAAACCTTGTATTTCCAAACATAATTACTTCAACTTAAAAATATCCCATTTGTGTCTTGTCATTATTTAATCAAGAAGTTCTTAGAAGGATTCCCTTCACTAAATCATTCAAATATTTTTCTTAATATTTAAATACAATCTCTTGAAAGCATTAGTAGAGATAAACCATCAAATTATGAACAAAGTATCAAAATAAGGTTAAAATATAAATACTTTTAACATGGTACTCACGGGTACGCTAGAAACAGTAGATTGAGAGGAGAATTGTACTGTACCATCTTCCATAAACACCAGACCATAGTCAATACCATTGTGATCATTAACAATACTTTAAATACCAGCACCATGATAAAGAACAAAGTCACAGTTTGAACATTGCTGTAAATCTGAAAGACAGAAAGAAAGAATGAAAGCACTGTATGAATACATAATTCACTATTTTACATTTCTTCATCACTTTAAAGACAAAATGTTCTGAGAAATTACAAAACTGTCAAAAACGTTTCATCTTTGCGAGGGACTATTTGACGTTGACATCTTCTTCATGAAGGTATTAAGTAGTAATTCTTCTAACTTACCCCAAGGTATACAACATAAGGTGAGCAAGAATACAGTGTACCTTTTTGTGAGTATTTTAAAAGAATTGTTTGTTTATCAACACTATTATTGTTGTACTGCATGGTACTACAGGCTTATTGCACAGTAAAAGGTCTATGACACTGTGCAAACAAAATAACTAACAAAGTGACACTTGTGAAATGGTGTAAAATTTAAATCATGGTGATAAGTAGAAGGTGGAAATACATTGTGGTTTGGACGATGTATGGGAGTCATATGCTTACATTTCGTGAGTGTGTTCAACATAGTTGGCCACAGTAGTACAAGAAGAAACAGCACAACTCAAAATGATTAAAGCGGGTCAAAACTGATCACAAGTGGATTTCTTGTTTTCAATTCAAAACATTAAGATATCTGTTCTGCTGTTTGAGCAAGTTAGAGTTTTCTCTTGCAGTGAATAAGCTACACCTACATACAGTACAATATCTGTTCAAGTTTCCCTTTTGAGATATTGTGTCTACAAGCTTTTCACCCTTAACAATAAATGACCTCAAAGGGAATGGAGCTCAGCAATTAAAGTGTGGGTTCCTCTGTTCAATACAATATCACCAGCAATGTTACACTTAATTCTAAAATCTCCATATCAATCCAAATTAAAATATTGTTTGCTTAGCAATAGCCTGCTAGTTCATCCCAGTTTCTTCCAATCAGGTATATCTAGACAGCCAGCCTCACAACAACAGATAGCTATTAGAATTAATTCAAGCAAATTTGGTATGTAGCTGCTTCTAGGATTAAAAGAAATTATGCATGCCTAGGCTACTGTGTAATGCACCAGGAGGAGGAATTCAACACGAACCAGCCAGATACAAACTGACTGATATTCCAAGACATTTGATAGGGGAGATGCAGTGTTATTGACTTTGATTAGTGGGTTTGAATAACTGTCTCATACAGCAATACAAGATTAATTGGACAATTCAAGCAAGCAATATGTTTTCTGCACCCATGCAAAACAGCCACTATATCACTTACACCAAACTGGAGGAGCTTTTGGCAAACCCACTGGGACAGACAACCTGTGTGAAAACTGTTTGCCAGCCCTTATTCCATGATGAATTTTCCTTTTTTTATGGTATTTTGTAAGTAAGAGACATAGAAACACTCAAAGCAACTGGTGTTTCCTATTTAAAAGTAACTCTAATGTGTAAGTGACAGCCTTTGTTTTGTTCTCAGTATCTTAGTTTTCCACATTTAACACACAAATTTGAGTGTAACCCCGAAAGAATACTAAACTAGGGAGTCACAGATATTGCCTCTATCATATTAAAAAGAAATGAATAAATGGACTTTGCTTTGTAAATATAAAGCTGAAATGAATCTCATACAAAATTTTGCTAACAAAGAAATTATGATGAAGACTCTAATTTGTGGGTAAATATTTCTCCTTATTGCATTACTGTATGTTAATTTATGTTGACAAGGTTTGACAGGGGTTATGCATGCTTGAAACTCAAATTACTGACTAGAAAGAGACATTTTAATACCAGGCACATCCACTTGATACTGTAAAATATACATTATATCAAATTGTCTAAGATTACATGAAAACTTACATCTCGGACAAAACACCACGCTAGTCTCCGGACCAAAATCATCACGATGAAGAAGAAGAGATATGGATCCACCAGGTAAAAATTCTGATTAAAGGAACAAAGTTTATAAATGAGACAAACACAAACAGAAAAATAAGAACACAATTGAAAGCACTTCAACAATGATGACATCAAACCTCATACATGTTTAAGGCTCACTATGTCAAAAATGAAACATTAAGTGTTTGGACAGGGTTCAAAATTCAGAGACTGGTCAGAATTGACTGTCAGATTATTCCATAGCCAGTCAGGTACAGTCAGGGCAGGCTGTAAGTTCATTGGCATTTTACTTTCCATGTTACATGTGTTTTAAATGCAGAAATGATTATGAAGCGTTCGTAGAGGTATTTGCTGAAATTTGTCACACTTACAATGTATGTAATTGAAACTTTAAACTCAGGTACAGTACCTGGTGCAAACACCGAAAGCATAACACACATTCTTTCCTAGGCAATGTGAATATTGTTAACCAATGTTAGTGTAAAGAATGCAGATGAGTTCAAATGGTGCTGTGGACTGACATATCATGTTGTATATCTGGGACAAATAACTCACATTAAATAAAGCTGAAGACCAGAAAGACACTAACTTGTGAAAATATTGACACGTGAGTAGAAAGAATTACCTCCTTCAAATGAATAAAAAAATGAAACTTTTAATTTCATTACTTTAACAATCACACACAACAGACTGACATGTGACTGGGGGGATATATAAGAAATGTGATAAAAGTATGGAACAATCTTTCCAACAGCTTAAGAAACTACATACATACTGTAAGCAGTACTTCATATTTACTGCTGACATTGCTGTCCAAGAGGGTACAGACACCCATCACGAGGTTCTGGAATCATACATTGCAGTCACTTATCAGCGGAGAACACAATGAATTATTTAGCGATAATATCGACATTTTCCAAAGGAACTTCACTAAACAAATCTCTTATTGTTTAAATCTGGAAGATGAGCTGCTAATTTATCTTATTTTGCCACTGAAAGTGAAATATGTTATAGCCACTACAAAAACATTGTTTAACCCCCATTTTTCATACATGAATNNTATTTGATTTCAAGAAACAGTGATGGAAGGCTAGGCTTTCTTGGACAGTATGAAGTTTGTAGGGAAAAAAATGTTCTGACAAATTTCATATTCAATTTTCTGAAAGATGACTGCATAATTCTCTTTCAGATTTTG
>VJOZ01181519.1:0-16288 GCA_009801055.1 Stichopus horrens | reverse complement strand
CCCACAGGGGGGATCATTAACTGCAGTGTAAATGCACGTGAAGATTACAGTGAGTCATTGTTCCACCTGGTGCACTCAGTGTGAATGCACCGGTGATTAGTGGGACGTCATTAGGATGACCTCCAAATGAAAAAGATGGTTCAAATGCACTCAGATAGCTAAAAGGCTTAGACCATAACATTTGTGACCTAGAATCTCAAATTTTTTTTTTCAGTTTTCAGCTTCTCTACTGATGACTCTGACAAGATCATAACAATATTAGATAACAAACTACTTTGCACAATGCTTACACTTATTTCACATTCATACATTAATGATAAGACTGAGCAGGACATTTTCTAACCACAGAGCCACTACTTAAGAATATACTGCACACCTTAAATTTTCCATGAATCAGCACTGCTCAACTAGCTCGAACTATCATTTAGCTACCGACAATTAAAAAGTATACTTCTCAGAGCCTCAGGTAACCCTTAATTATTTGCAATTTAACATTTGTTGCACATTTAACTTTGTAGGCTGTCAGAGCTTGATCAATCTGAATCGTGCTATGGACAAAACTGAGAGAATGTCGGGCACTTACATGAAATATCGAAAAACAGGCGGCATACTTTGCGGCTGACATCAATCATAAATATCGCTATGATATGACAGACAGGCCAATAAGATATTTACATTTCAACTGAGGGGGCTTTTAAATATCAAATGCAGAAGACTATTACGTTGATATGGACCAGCATTTGACTATTTGCTCCAACGAGCTATTGCGAGACTCTCCTCATCAGCTCAAAGGATCTGAAAATGCATTCTGGATGTAGGGGAATGTCGGGTCTAAATTATACAAGGACCATTTGTAGTAACTACCCGATGCTTTGCAGTCAGATGGATCTCTTTCAAAGCAGAGTGGTCAGACAGATTTCTTTCGATAAGCAAAGCACTGCTGAAGAATCTAAAAATTATCATTCATGATGGAAACAAGCTTCTTCATCTCTCCCTCCTTACTGAAGTTCAGAGGGTCTGTATGAAAGACAACTTGCTTGCAACATTTACAGTTCAAATGTTCTTGCAATGCTCGCATCACTTTACATGAGTATTTAACAGACTTATCGTACCCACAAATTCCCACTGTCAACTTTTCTCACGCTTTGAAGACCGGGTGGGTGGGGATGATCTTTACAGAGTGAGAAAAGGAAGGAAGGACACCCTGTTACCAGGTAGCAATGTCAATTACATTAACACATACCTTTCCCTGCATGAGGAGCCGCATCGTTAAGGTAACGTTGGGGCCGTCCCCAGCAGCCAGCTGGACATGATTGTCGTCAACAGACGACATCATCGTGGTAAGGTGTTGGTGCGGAATGTTGGCGGTGAAGCAAGGGTGTCCCGCTGTCAAATGCGTACTAATCTGTTGTGTAGCCAGCTTAGCTCTGCACGGGATCCCTCAGTTATGAAATTTCCTACGAAAGATTAAAAAAAAAAACCGAAGGTATATTCTTGAAATCAGTACAAGAAAAACGTTAGAAGGGTTTCCTTATCAATCTGACTCTAACAGTGAAATTACCATGACAAAATTGAAGACATGTTTACACAGGCTTGCAAGAAAGTACTGCAAATAAAAGGCAGTACTTAACACCAGTGTTGTGCCAGCAGATGAATCAGTGGCACAAAAGCATATACATACCAGGCTACTGTAAGTATTTTGAACCTTTTTGGATTGAATTTTTGAATTAAAACAATTTATTTCCACCAACAAAGCAATACAAGTGCATTTTAGCATAGTATCAAAATGTAAAGAATTAAGATATAAACATTATTATTAAATTTTTATACATTTTTAATTTTACATGGAAATGGAGAAAAAAGAAGTGCAGAACTTATACATCGTTTTCCCTAAAAGTAAGGCTTTACTCACGGATACTATAGCACATTTTGCAACAGTAGTCAAAATGATCAGGGAATGGATAATAATTAAAGATGCTCGGGGCAACTTTTACAGGCAATGCTAAAGGTACACTGTTACAAGAGAATGGAGGCATGCTACATTTCTGCAAAATTCATTATCCACGTTGTCCATCCAGGGAAGATGGTACCAGGTATGAAAATTGAAGTATATATCTCTACAGAATTCTTTCCACACACTCCATCCAGAGAAGCTATTGTGTCCTTAATCCCTTCAAGAATATATCACCTTTTTCAAATTCAATATACACCCAGCAGAATTTTTGTTGTACACGGCTACATTGGTCAATACAATATTGTAGACTATGCATGATCTAGATTTAGCTATTGGTATGAGGCCCATGATGAAAATATTTCTAATTAGCCTAACTAGTAGTGGGCCGCCACATAGGGTTTAACGATAGGCAAAGAGGAACAAAGAAGGGAAAAGCAGAGGTAAAGGTATGACCACAAAAATAAAACAGGAAGAAAAGATCGGCCTAGAAATGAAACAAAAGAAGGGATGTACGAAATAATTTCTTTGTGTCACAGGTTCTTGAGGAAAATTAGAAACATATCTGTACCAAAAGCAAAGCTCTCACAAATGCCAATAAAACTCTGAACTTTCCTCCCATCAGAATAGCGTAACTTTCACAAAAATTAAAGGCTGGGATGTTTTGTTCTCCTGAACACATCATTCATGCCAAACATTACACTGAGTCTTGCTCTCGACGATGTTGAACGGCAAGTGACCAATGCTGAACGATTTTACAGTTGTTTATGAAGAAGCCATTCAATCAACAATTTAACCAAATTCTTTGAAATTCCAATCTTAGTACAATCCACATTCATATTTCTGCAATGCATCGCCATTTTCCATTCATATTCAGGTCTAAAAAAGTACTTGCATTGCATGCTCTCTGATCAGTTTTCTAGTGTACAGGTATAACTGATGGCCTGAACAGAGAGAACAACATCAAACCTGACCCAACAAGTGAAAAACATCAACTTAGTGCAGGGCTTGCATGTCACAGAAGAGGGTCACGATGGTCACGTACTAACTGGATTAAAGACACCTGCCAGTGCCACAAATATGATCCTACCAGCCCGTACATAGAACAAGAGGATCGTACGCGAAGGATAAAGTTACCCCTAATTTCCTGCTGGGAAATGCGATAGTTTACCTGCAAATTCATTTAGGACCCAAATTCCATCTTACTGTATGCCAATTGATCCTATAATCATTGATGATGCTGATAACTTCCACCTGAGAGAAAAACAACCATCCAGCAAAGCTCTCAGTTCCACAGAAAATGATAAAATTATATCAAAGGGTTCTGAAATCTGTAGCGCTGTGAGAATCTGAAGGATAGAAGCTGTGGCTCAGACAATCAACTTACAGGGCTCAGATTCAAACTTTGGCTTTAAACAGAGAATTCATGATGGTGGGAAAGACTGACAAACAAAACATGCAATAATTGCAATTACACATTATCTTCAGCTGTTGTTAAATCCCACACACGCAGTATGATCACCACATAAATCGATCTTGACCAACTGATTGGTCTCACAAATGCATGAAAGCACTTGACTTCACAGGTAGAAAAAACTTCCATCACAGCCATGCAATTTCTAGATAAATCAGGCTGAAAAAAGTCCAATAAAGAACATGTGTTCAAAATGAAATGGAGACTTCATTGATATACAGCCCATTGTTTTGTTTTTTTTTTGTACAAATCTACAAGGGACTTGACACCAAAATTGCACAGTGACTCAGTGGGAGGTACAGGATCTCTCATTCAGAAATAGAACGTAACATCTCCCTTGTTAAATATAACAAAGCATAATAGTTGTAACACTTTTGTTTAGTGTGTTTAAAGAGTACAAACACAATGAGAAATTAACAATGCTTACAACTACAGTGGCATAAATTAGTCAAGTTTCGCATCCAAAAGTTAAGAAAAAAGTCAAAGTAGTTTGAGTTTAGACCTTGGGGTGAAATAGCACCAAAATGATGCAGGACGCACACAAAGCAAGGCCTTGAGTTTGGAGGACGCACCACTCTTTCCGTTGATTTGCGAGGTTAGCAAAAGTTTTCGGGCAAAATTCCACTCTCGCTACGAATATCAATCAGCCGCAGTGTTGCGCTAATGTAGAAGTAAAATGAATGTACCCTCTTTATCCAGCATGATCAAACTTAATCAAAATCCAACCCAACAAAATCTATCAGCGGGGGTTTGCAGAGTCTCTTTCATAGTCAGTCACACACTAGGACAGTATAGTGTAGGGTGGAAACATGAACGTTTGATCACAATGAAATCATTGATATTGCTTCAAAACTAAGACCTTCCATGAAACGTGTAATGATCTCAGTCCTCATAATTTTTTTTAAAAAATCGTGATTTTAATTGTTATTTTAATTGGCTTGATTTAAATCAAACAACCCTAGTTCAAATCACAACATCAGTTACATTAAAATGAGGGGAAATTTTCTAATTTTTTATAGCAACCTAAGCAACTGTAACTCTATCTTCAATTCCAGTATGTTTCCCCAAAACTCTGTGGTTTGGGAATTCGCTAGCGACGTACCAACCTCCCACAACCTATGAATTACCATATTGACCATGGTCTGGCATCTGGCGATTTTGTGTGTGTGTGTGTATGGGTGTGAGGGTGTGTGTATGTGTGTGCATCTGGTCACCGCCGCTTCATAATTCCCAGTCTTTCCACTGTGAATTGGAAAATTCTTGGGTTTTGCAGTTCAGATCAGATTCACAGCACGTCCTTTCATGAGTCCTTTATANNCAGTGGTTGTGTGATGACTGACATCATGGCAGGCAAGAACAGTCTCTCTAAAAGAATAGATCCAGCAAACCAGGGAGAGCAGCTCCATCATATACAGTGACCCACCAAAGAACAGTGACCATCCATCCCCTCTCTTACTGCCATTTTGGGGGTCAAACTCTTCTGATATGTGCTGGAAGTTGTATATTTCAAAACAAAGGACACTCCAAAACAAATAATGCAGGGTGATCTGTTCTGCAGATAAAAAGGCAGAAATGGAAACTTGACAAGAGATGGATCAGCTTCAACGCCATTCAAAGTGACACTTATTTGCATGAATGGATGCCTTTGTATGTACCTGGATTTTAACAAGCAAAATTCTACAAACTAAAGCCCATGAGGTCACAAGCATTTGGAGAACTGCATTCTACAGATAGTGGTTGTTTTTTCCTTTTTTTTGTGATAAACAAAGCTTTTGGCTCTCAACTTCAGCCCCAGAGAAAAACAAAAAGTCACTTAAACAAATCCGGTCTTGTATTTCTTCAGTAGTTTGTGAAATTCAATCATTTCTCCTGGATTCCTCTGTGCCTATAGGTTTAATACTGTATGTGTACAGTAGTTGGCCTTCTGCATGAGCAGTAAATGTGAATCAAACAAAAGTTGGACTTCCATTTCCTCAAGCCAACGCCTGACTGCCATCAGCTACCAGTCCGATTTACTTTTTTGGTATAATGTATGCCGACTTGGCAATGAAAATAACATGAGACTGTTTAAGTTCTTAATATATACTAAAAACTGAAGGTTGACAATGGCTGGAAAGACATCCAGTAGTCCAAACCAAGAAATGTAATTGGTTATTATTTTTCTCAAGTTTCCTTCAGAGGTAATTGAAAAAAAACTAAATAAGACTAAACCTACACAAGTTTTCAGTGTAGTTTCCCTCCAACCAAACAACAAAATTTCATGCATTCTGTCAGCTGCTCGAATGCAGAAATTGTTTGCTAATTCAAAGTTTTTGCTAGTGTTGTCTCAACCTTCAAAGGCAATTCACATTGTACCTTACCATGTTCTCTCCTGATTAAGGATTTTTTAAATGTTTCAAAGGAAGACTGCATTAAATCTCTCCTCACAATGACAGAATGCTGTAGCAAACTTGTTCTTATAAAAGGATGTATTTGTGGAACCAGGAAATGCTTGCTCTTTCGTATATTGCTCTTTTAAAGTACAAATTGGCACTAGGGACAAACACTTCACTTTAATTAATGTTGTGCATCAAAATATGTTAAGAAGGCTAAGTTACAGTAGCAATTCACCAAAATATTAATTATACATACTGTACACTATGCAGATCATACTGTACAACAGGGATTGCTTCCACCAGTCACATATCTTCTGTCTTTTTACCCAAGGCTGGCAGACATATTAACAGAACCTTCAAACATCATACAGTAAAGTGCCATCTTGCAGGATCTACAGTACAAGTCGATTACCTTTCACACATACAGCGACCTTCTTATCTGTAGTTGTTACCCAGTCCGTTCCACTCTGAAAACTGAAGGCGTCCTTATCAGAAGGTTATGCATGGTAACGTCCCTCTCACTGGGAATTGCAGGCATGCGATAACTGCATCATGGTACTTGAAAGCCAAGCGGTCAAAGCACTTCCTCTGTCACATCTCTATACAAACTACTATGTGTCCTAACCATATACTGTACTCTCGTGGACAGAGAGTATATGGGACTACATACAGTACAACTGACAAGTGAACTTGGTATCTCACTTCAACTACATCAGCCTGGCTCTCTAGACTCTTGAACATCTTTTTTATCCTTTTGATACCAGAGATACCAAAACGGACCGACAACCCTGCACATCCAAACAAAAGGTGATGCACCAAAATCCAAGAATGAAGAAAACAACAAGTGCAAATGAATGGCCAAGTTCAAGGTCGGCCCGGCCAACTCAATTTTTGGTAAAATTTAGATTTTTGGTGTTCCTTGGTTGTATACACCACCGCTACTGTAGTACTGTACTTCTACATGCAGTACACCACATCTACTTCATATAGTACACCTCTTAGGGCAATTATCAATGAAGCTCAGCTCCACCTCTTACACTGTTAAATGTTGAACTGTGCACATAAATCCGACTTCAAGATTAGCCCTAGTCTTAAAATGGTTGTTTTGGAGTTCGGCTGTTCTTGAACTGAGGTATTCAAATAGATCCTTCCATGATGATTATATGTTGGAGAGTCTATCTACAACACTTACACACTGGCTTTTCTCAATGTGTACTGCCTGCTCTGTGCATATTAATTGTTGTTTTCCTGCTTGTGTGTGGACTCTCAACCAAGTTATTTCTGTATCACATACTGAGGTACTGCACTAACATTCAGGATTTAATCAAATATGATGGAGATGCATGAAACACGAAAAGAAATGAAGGAACTCCCTTGAGGTGTTTTCTTTTCTTTATAAGTTATGAAGCAAATTTTCCAAAAAGTTATTTTTATCATTGTCCTACACACAATTTAAGCTTGTCTGCATCTAGTTACTGTGTTCAAAACTGCAATTTAGCACAATGTAATCAAATCGACTTGTGAAATGGAATTCCCAGTAGAATAGTTCCATCAGTCTAGAGACCATCGGATCACTTAATGATGCAATGAGTAAAATGAGTTAATGAGATACTATCTTATGGAGATTCTTCCGCAATTTTGGACACTGAACAAGTGACGTGAAGAACTCAAGTTCAATGACGTTAAAAGCATGTTACATTGAAAACATAACCATCCCAGACCACATGAAGGTAGATCATAAATTAACACTTACAGTAACACAGAAAGGAAAATGTAATGTCATGTATGTATTTGGCAAAAAAAAAAACATTGTCCTGGTTATTACAGCCACAAATGACTGCAACTGATTTGTTGATGAAGTAGTATTTAGAAGACTAAATTGTAACAGCAGTATCTTGCTGCAGTGTCACAAACATACAGTGGTGGGAGAAAATCAGTGTTTTCCACATCACATCCACAGGAAACAGTAACAAGATCCTTCCACTCCTCTACACAAATATAAACCTACTTGAAGCCACCATGCTGATCTTTGCTACTATTGAAATAATGTACCTATAGCATCTGACTATGTTGAATGCCAGTCACCACCAATGGAGCAAACTTGATCTTAAAGCTGATAGCATTACTTGGGGTTTTACCTCAAAGGGTTGTTTATCAAAATTATAAAAAGCAACGTAAGGAGACAGGTTCAATATTGTATTCACATTATCCCTACAATGGACTTTTCCTTTTTAAATTGCCCATACATACAAACCAGGAAAAGGTAACCCAGAGCAATAAAATCCAAACGATGACCTGTTTCAGTTTATGGCACTACCCCATAGGAAGAACTGCCTTACACTCCCATCTTATGTTACCAAACCGTCTAGGGTACTACAGAGCCCAGCCCCATGGGCAAGTCACGAACTGGCATACATAAAAGACGAGGAATACTAAAACAGCAGAGACATTGAGTTTGTGATGTCACATTGTTTATAGATGATGATCTACTATGATAAATAATGAGAGTTAAACTACAGCAAACAGTGGGCCCTCATAGCAGTGTTTAACTGTGGGTGCCATTTCACCTGGTGCTTATTGCATATAATATACAACGTCAGCAGTCCTCCGTGTGGTATGGAAGCAGTGCAGGGCTGAGGAAGGGGGAGAATTAATGTAACCAATAAATTGAAAAAAAAAAATGTTTAATGACAGAGATGAGGTAACTTTATCCAATATAAGACATGTATCATCCTATATTCTACAATAATGACGTGGACCAGTCATGGCAGTGATAATTGTTTTCAGCCATGACAACGTGGTGATAAAATTGCTGACCAAAATCTTTCCAAATTTTGTGAACATGTGATTGTTGACAACCTTCACTGTCAGTGATGAACTAAATGGGGTAATCAGTACTTAAAGGATAGGTCTATTAATTGTTATTAAATTGATGAACAAATTCAAGCTTCTCTGACAAACCCCTCGATGTTTATGACTGACATACCTTTAGAAGGGATCATTGATTGTGATTGTTACAACATGTGCAAGCAAGATTTTAAATACACTGCATGCTAACAATCTGATCAATAAATTCTGAAGTATAATCAGGGTTATCAAAACTGAAGCTTTTTCATTCACATTCTTGGCATAACTTTACTCCATGAGCGCATACTGACATTCGAGAATGGTACAAGAAAGATTTGAAAATGCAAGAAACTACAAGTTTCCAAGAAGTGAATTTTCATAGAGAACAGCCATGACTAATGACACTCTGCAACATGCAGTAGGACAGATCCTGCAAGCCCCATTGCATTGGTTGGTGTATTTTCAACATGTAGGTTTAAATTTGATCAGTACTTGCATGGGTCACTGTAGGGAATTTTACTCACAAAGATTTTTAATAGCATAATTCATAGCAGTGAAGAATCCCTAACATACAGCAAACTGAAGAAAAATACAGTAGTACATTGCAGCCTTGTAAAAACTTGACTGTTACAAGAAGATGGTTAGTTTCTGCAAAACTTGCATTTGCTACAATGCATGGGTTACATGAGGTGAGGGAGTGCGCACTGTGAATTTTACTTTTGGGAAAGAATTTTCACACATTATTTTATGCATTTTTCATCCAGATGAGTCGACTGCGAACGCAGACCACAATTTAAAAACACAGCATTTTCTGCAATATGTGTCATGCTCATGATTCAGTTTTAAATTTCTGGTATTAACAGGAATACCACAGGTCAAAACCTCTGTCAACAAACTACTTTTTACTTGTAATCTTTGCAGCATGCATGTTCTTGGTTCTTTTGAAGGAAGAAAGCACGAAACAGATGCCAAGTCTTTCTGACAAGTACTCCCTCCTGGAACACACACTGGTGCTTTCTTTTTTTTTTCTTAAAGAAAAGAACATCGAGGAAGAACAACTTGCTATTAAATGTAGGGATCACTCAAATGAGACTTGTTACAAAGGAGCAGCTTTATCCTCAAGAAGATAACTAAGGCAGTGTATAATATGTATTGATTTAGTACAAGATAACATCTATTAACTGTTGCAAGATTCAGGACTTGAAAGCTAACATCCTCTCTGCAATTTATAGGAAATTGGTTGTGGTTAGCCTAACACAAACGTAGAGCAAACAAGAAACCATTCATTCATTCATTCATTCATTTGAATCATTACTATTTATTAAAAGAAACACCACTGCCTCTGTTTCTACTTTACAGCTTATCTTAGTGGTACTACATTCGCTTTAAACCCCCTTTTTTTTTTGTTCTGGGAATTATACCTCAGAAATACTCTTCCACTTTAATGACAATGCTACTCATGTTTATTAAGTTGTGTTTGACAAAGGAACTACCAAAGGTACTCATGATTATCACAATTGGGTATTTTGTTAAACCCATGTGAATAAACAAGCTGTACTTGTGAGCTCTTCTCCGGTACACAAAGGATAGAGGGGAAAGCAGACCAGTGATCCAAGGAAGAAACCACAACCTTGAACTAACCTAACCTCAGTTAATGCTAAACCTCTTATAACGGCAAATCAAGCCACAAGACTGACTCACTGAACCTACAGTACTGCTGCAAAGCACTTCTTTAAGCTGTCAATGAAGGTACAGAATGGAATGTTGTATCCTGGTACTACAGCAGAGGCACCATTCAGGAGTCCATGTAAGAGTGACAGTCACAAGTGTGGGCTGTGTAGCAATTATGACAATAAAATTTCAGCACGCACGCACAAACAGACACACACAGACACTTGGATGAAATGCTGACAGACACATTATCCTTAAAGTCACAAATGCATCAGTGGCCCAAGAAATGGCTAGACAACACTGACACTTACTTAGCAAAATCATATGTGGGGATTGATGAAAAACAAAATAATTGTTTTTTTCATTCTTAAAGAAAATTAACATAATATGTCCCACAATGCAAGACATGAATAGAGGATTATAACCATTTAAAACCCAAAATTAAACTTACATCACAACTAATTCATGAAGGCTACAAAAGAAAACAATTGAATCAGATAAAATGTGCACAAATGGAGAACTTACTAAAATTCTATGTCACAAACAGTAAAATGTGTTAAGGCAAAGTCCATTGTCAATCATAATTATCCTCTAGAAATCTTGTCCATGTCTAAAATGTGGTAGTCATAGTTACTACTGGACTGCACGTGAGACTATGAGAGACTTCCGTGAGGAAAAGAAGAAATATTTGCAAGGTTCCGGCTCCTTTTTTTCGTTGTCCCCATTCTATCCTCTTCCTACACCTTTTCCTTCTTCCACCAGACTGAGAATGACAATCCATTCTTTACCTTTAGATTCCTAAAATTGATAACTACTGCAGCATTTAACACTCTGTTAGTTTACCTGGGGGTACCAAAGTAAGTACTCCATCTGTAAACTACCCCCACCTCATGAAAAAGAAACAAAATCAAATCTGAGGGATTATAGCAGTTAGGTTATGGCAACAAGTAATAGAGTATTCTTGACAAATGACTATTGGTTTATTACAGTATACCCTGCATGAATCACTGCATAGATGATAAACTGAACCACTCACTTTAAAATCAATTACAACTTAACATGTTTCAAACACCATTCTCTGCAAGAACATTCCTCTCACAGAATAATCTCACACCAAGTGCCTAACTGAAAAACAGGCAAACAAATACGTAAATGTAAACAACACATTACACCAGCAAAACATACAGAGAAAAAGATACAGTACCTTATCAATGAGTGTTTCCTTCACCGACAGGCTCTCTGCAGGCAGATCCACAGAGGTATAAACACATAAATATATCACAGAAATCTACAGAACAATTCAGTATTCATCAAGCATTCCTCTTCGTTCTTTGATCTCACTTCTTCATGACTTTTTCTTTTCTTTCCCCAGTAAAACAGGTAGTCCACAGACAAAACTATATATGCGTGTTGGTTCTCTCCAGTTACGACAAACAAGCTAAAATTATTTACTTACTCTACCTTTTACTCTTCTAAAACTTGTTGACAACAAACAACCTGCACACAAAACGTACACACACGAGCACGTAGACGGCCTTCCTTCGTGGAAACGCTGGCATTCCTGTAAAGAATGACCGAACTGTGCACGTCAGGAGAAGATCTCTAGGTTCATCGATGCCTGCCTGCCTGAAATCTCCACGTTGTGATGCTGTGAGGGCTGGAAACTTCTCACAGTTATTACTAGCACTCCACACAGACTGTAGTCATTCCACTCACTGAGCCAGCTCTTGCCTGTTTAGTGAGTTACCCACTGAGAGACAGCAGCGAGTTCACTCACTCTGCTGGCTTGCACTGCGTTGCTGGATATCATACATTTGGCCTCCAACACAGTGAAAGGCATGCCTGGCAATTAAGTGTTCCCAAGCAAGACCTAATTTGATTTATGTAGGAGGTAACTGTCAAATAGAAGCCCTTCTCAGATTCCAGAACATGCATTGAGGTAGGATTGTGGTATTAGACTGTTGGCACAGTGTGGCAGTGATATTCAACTATTTGGGGTTCTGTTCATTTTCTTCAGTTCTTGATTTATTTTTCTTTTCTCTGTATTTCTCTACCTGCCTGAGCTTTGATTGTCTGTGTTTTGCCAGGAAAAGCTGACCCCTGACAGGACAGATGGTTATAGGGAGATTTAATGCATTGTTGGAAGGTAGAGGGTACCTTTTTTTCTTCTTTTAAAATGGCCTATTCAGTGAACACCAACACTCTCCTGTTTTCTTTTCTGTTTAGGGTAATTTTGAAGTATTTCCTCCATTTAAGAATGTAATATTTATTTTCACTATTGTATGCGGTGTGAAGGCTAGACAATGAACATACTGGTTCACCAGAGGAGGAAATGCAATCCCCTTCAAAACTTCCACAAAAGTAGAGACAGACCTATCATGTATATTTAATATTTTTGCACATGACAAGAATGAAACAGAGGAAAATGACAACATAATCAATAGATAAAGTTTTTCAATATGTTGGATTATTCTCATGTCATGATTTTGCTTTACGAGTCAGTTCAAATTTATTTCATACGTGGTAGCAAAACAAAGAGAATACTGGTAAAAATAAGAAGAGCACAAAGTCATTTGAGGGACACTAGATTTAAACAGACAGGCTGTGTTGAGGCTTGTGACTGCAGAAGAAAAAATAATACATAAATAAGCAAAGAGAATAGCAAATAAAAAGGAAGAAGTGCAACAGGAACACATGTTAGAGTTTGGAGGAATAGTTTCACTGCACAATAAATATAAATACATTACTTAAGTCAAATGATGTACTGCTTGATTCTGCTTTGGAACACTTTTAATGAATTAGATGTCTGAATGTTAGAGGATATATATATCATGCTACAGTCTAAAGCAATTCATGCAAATCACAAAAAAAACAAAAAAAATGATAGCAATTAGCCTACATCTTTCAAGTGGTTGCAGGTTGACAGACTAGAAGTAGCAGTCTACAGTTTCAACAGCAGAAGAAGATTTTTATCATACCAATCCTAACTGATCACAATCAACATCTGCTTCCAAGCCAAGCAACAGCCAACATTCAATGGGGAACAAAGACTTATTTTGTATTATTTATTTTGCAAAGACAGCTAGTACTCACAAAATACACATAATGTTAATAAATCATGTCTTGAGAAGACCTTTTATGCACTGTAGAACATGATGAATGGTTATGTTTCTCTTGAGGAGGCATAAACATGTACGATATCATGTGAGGATGGGCTGGCAAAGAACATACACTCATGAACATTCCCTGAATACCATTTACCAATGCACTTGCATTTATTCTTGCTAGTTTCTGCTGACCTTCTGTGGCTTAATGTAAAACTGTGGAGATATCACAAGTGACTTGTGTGAACACAATATAGGTCAGGGTAATACATGTACATGGGTAGGTTACTGCAAATGGCAACGATGTCAATTGCAAGAATTAAGAGATGGAGGGTGAATGAAGACTAACCACTTAGGCTGCAATATCACCTGGATAGATCTACAATTACTGGCAATTCAGATTTAAAATGTGTGATTGACATTCTGAAAAGTTTACCATTAACCCTGTATGTTCAGGCACAATTATGACAATGTGTGCATTCTATAATTTTGCTAAGATCAGTATTTCTCATTTATGTGCCCCCACCAAAAACAAAAACAAACCAACACACAGCGTAGAATGGCTTTAATTCTAAATTATGCCAGACTGTAACATAACTGGAAGACATGACCACGAAAACGTTTGAGGTCCGACAAAAGACGGATGACTCCGTACGCTCCAGAACACTTTCATACAATTACTTAATCTTCTAGATCTCTTTAAGAATTGCGCTGGCTGAATTTAAAGGGACACACGACATTTCATTCCATTGCCTCAGAGTATTCATTATACCAAGTAATGGGAAGACCTCCATAATCCAGAAATTAAACTAGCAAAGCAAATATCTACTACCAATCTGTGTCAGAAAAGCAATTTTAAGAGCCCTAACTCTGAATACTGAAAAAAAACCAGACAGAAAAAGAACTAAAAGAGCAAATGCCCTCAGTATAAGTAATGTTATTTCACTACCTGAGGTGGAATGCTCTCAACAACTACACATGAATGTATCTTATAAAATGTATAATTTCCCGAATAATAGGAGCTTATATCCACATAGCTCTGAGTCTCAATGGGCCTTTGCTGAGTTGTTACTAACTGGTAGCAGCTGCTTTCTCTTTTGTTCATACTGGCTTTAACCTTGTCACCTAAAACAAAGTCACAGAAACATTTCTGATCCCATTGCTGTTAATATCCATGTAATGACATTTTACGTACGGTAAACACGAAATATCAATCATTAAATGGTGACATTTCAAAAGAAAGATAAAAGGATGGCATGTTGATCTGTATTAGGCTAAGGATCGAAGCAGTAACAGCCCAAAAGATAATAGGGCGATACCTAATGCTCTCCGTGATATCCCATAGGTCCTAGATCAGTTGACAAGAATGTGCAGATTTGTAAGCAGTTTGCAAAAAACAATCTAATTTTCCATTGCATTGTCCTCACTGTCTAAAATTTTTCTCGACACTGTTCAAGAACCACCGAATACTAACCGAGAAAGAAAGTATATCTCAAAGTAGCAGAAAAGATGTATGAAATTATGTCAACCATACCTGAAAACGTTCTCTTTTGGGTAGGGGAGGGGGGGAGATGATACATGCACACTTCAAACCAGCTGTGTTGTTGTTAGAAACAAGAGTCCAACAGAATGTACAACTGACATATAGACTACAGAGACAGAAGGAACCAATTAGAAACAACGTACTCTCCCGCCTAACGGAAAATAGTCAAACTGAGTACAAAATCAATATTTTCAGTGTTCCAATAAAACATTCCCGCATACCTGATGCCAAATAAAATTCAAAAAGAGAAAGATCTTGGCCTTGACCTTACTCCCACCAGATCTTCAATTTTGATCATTTAGAAAATCACAATTCTGAAATGTCATAATCAATCAATTTCAGATGCAAGGTTGTGTATTATGAACACTTGATTAATATTTTCAACCGACTTAGAATTGACCAACAGTTTTACCATGGTGTCCTCTGTGCCCCATGCATGTATGTTTCATTTGAAAGAATGACGATAAAAAATGTTTGTGAAAAACATCCTTTCTGGAGGTGATGAGAAAGTACTGGACTGCTAAACAGTTGAAAGCATTCATACATCTGCCATCCACAATTCAAAACTTTTTCCCTTTGATGCTATGCCGTCAGAAACATTTAGATATTCAGCTTTTTGATTGCACATTTAACAAGGCAATATCATCTCTAAAATCAAACAAAATAGCCTTTAATGGAGCATATCCCAAAATGAGATTTTTTTTCTTCTTCATCAGGAGTTAGTCAATTATGAATGGAACGGATGAATGAATTAAAAGGTAAAATTCGTTTCAACTGATTTCAATCAACTACGTGTGGCGCAGACACAGTGTTTTCACCCAACTGAGCTGTTTCTGTCATGGCTTTTGTAAATTTATCAATAATGGCTTTGGCATTAGTTCCACCAAACATCCAATGAAGCATACAAGAACAAATTAAAGCAGTGTAGTGTTGTTCCCGGTGTCACTTTTGCACTACAATGGAGGTATCATAAGTCAAGGTTGGATTATTGTTTTCAGGTTTTGCTGTTTGACATTTGCATTTTCCAAGAAAGGTAAAATCCAATTATTTAATTGACTGTCATGTAACTGTATGAAATATGGAACACATATATCATCCGTAAAGGAAAGACCTACAGGGCAGAAAAAGAAAATGCAAACCAAATTGAATGACTGTCCTTCATCAGACCAGACTTCATTAAAAGTGTATATAATTGACTGTGTCTTCATTTTCTTGACATTTTCATGTTTTCATTCAAAGCACAACTCATTGTTCTGAGTCCAGAGATGACACTGGTAAACATAATCTTATGTTAAGAATTCAGGGCAAAAAAAAAAAAAAAAA
>VJOZ01181461.1:0-10145 GCA_009801055.1 Stichopus horrens | reverse complement strand
AGAGGTCTTTCACAATACCACTTTCAAAGTGTGTGATCATAGCTGCATATATAGCCAGTTCAAAACACCTTTTTATCCGTGGTTAGAGATTTTCAGTGGTCTAGCCCCTCTATCTATCATAGTCCTTTCATTTTGTTCCTTTGTCCTCTTTGACCAATATACATTATAACCCTGCTGACCAGCAATGTATGCCAAGTATTGACTGTAGAATTAGGTTCAATTTTAATCTCTACTGAACAACCAGTGATTTAAACCACAGCATACACTGTAGCTCTGAAGTGATATTGTGCAGCATAAATTACAGTACTTCTGCCTGTATACCACAGCTGAATGAACCAACCAACCTTTGTACAGACTCATAGACACTGTTCTCTCTCTTTATGTGTGTTTTGTGTGTGTGTTTGTGCATAGAGTGATTGCATTAGGCTATTGATGCACTGACTCATAAAGCCAGCAGTAGGCGCTGGTTGTCGTTAAGGCTAGGCTTATCTCATTGGCTATCATGATGGAAGGCTGCCATTAAAAGAAGGAAACAAAAAAAAAAAGAAAGAAAAAACCCGATAGCTTTGCTGTCTAAAGATGCAGGGGGAGAGATTGAGAGGGCATGGGAAGATGAAGGTAATCAAGCTACTATGTGCTGATTTATTTAGCTCAACAAGAGAGAGAGAGAGAGAGAAAAAAAAGATAAAGAGAAGGGAACAGATGAATGTATCAACTGAAGAAAATAAATTATGTTTAGGAGGAATATGGAGAAAGAAGAAATGAATGAAAAAAAACTTGGTTTACTGAATAGGATAAATATTGCTGATAAATGTTAGAAGTGCGTTCACTCAGGTATTGTAAAAGTACTGAATAGCTAGTACATATGTACCCAGGCAATGCCGTTATCATTGTAGGAATAGAGTTCCATTATGTCAGCTTCTGTGTGGCATATATGTACACTTTTCTTGCTCAGCCATACAGCTATTGCAAAGTCTGATGAGAGATTTATCCTCACTGGCCTCTTTATGGAGTTCAAATTGAAACAGCAAACTGTCAAAGAGAGAGAAGAGAGACAGAGAGGGAAGAGAGAGGGGGAAGAGGGGAGTTGGGGGGTGGTGTATGTTGAATGTTCTTGTTTCAGAATGTATTTTTGGTATGCATTTGAGGCTTGAGAGCCAGGAAAAATTTACAATGCAAACAGCTGATAATAATTTTTTGGTAAAACATACAGTGTAGATTACATTTTCCCATGTGCATTATGAATTGTTGCTTTTTAATCAGTCTTGACGATGTAGTAGCTGTGGGTATAGTAGTTTGATACAGTGTCAATGATGAGTAAATTTCCCATTGGACTTACTTTTTCTCTTTTTTTTTTGATGGTTTTGCTTAAAAAGCCTTGTCTTTTAAGTTGTCCAAGTTACCAAGAAGTTATGATTGTTATGGTTATTAGTGCAATGAAACTATTATTGAAAGTGAGAAGTCATTTTTTTTACTCAGATTGGTCAGCTGTTATGAGTTATGGCACAATAGGGACACAATGGGGACAACCTTTTTTTTAAGTTTTTCCTAAGGTTTATCCTAAAAGCATTTCCTTTGTACAAGCATTAAGGTCTCCAATTCCTCCAGTCCTTGTCAAAAATGAACCCAAAATTTTATTGATTCTACAGAAGCTCTGTGACTCAAGTTGAAAATGGTAAAATGCTTGAAGAGCACATTTATATACGCCTCATAAAAAATTATATGGTAGACATTTGTTAAGAGTTATTCTGCATTGTAACTAAAGTGACATTCATTACTGTAATATCAATGATTTACAGTATCATTGAAAGTCCACAGCTGTACCTCAACTCACAAAAGTGAATTTGTACAAATTTATAAGTGTCTATGAAGAGGACTTACCTCTTTGGGGTTGGTTTTATTTATCAGTCAGTAATCAAATGCAGTCAATTTTCAGGATGAAGAGTCCTTAATTCAGTCATCGGTCTTGAGCATAGGCACTCTTGAATATGAAGTTCTTTACAGCCACATGCAGCTGGGGGAGGGGTTTGTTTAATATTTGCACGGTAGACGCATACTTACTCCTTGCCCAGACAAAGGCATACCTCTAAACCACTTTCAGTATGCTCACATGATATCATTTGTCCTAACAATACCTACATATTTTAGTCATTTGGAACCACGGACGCTGACATTTCGTTGGCTAGTCATGGATGAATGTTCAAGTCCATTTCGGGTCAGGCCGACGATAGGGGTGTGGTAAAATGTAACCAGTAGTTCTTAGCACAGAAAAGGGGTGTGCATCAGTTGTGTGGAGACAGGTACAGTAAACTGTCACGCATGAGTATCCAAACCAGGTGATCAGGTGGGATATAATGCAATTGAGGCCTCTGTAATGTATACCTTCACATGTCCAACTACAGAAATGTAGACATCGTGGTCAATTATACATGGCCTAGCTGTCATTGTCTGAAGTGAGTATACAATGTGATGTATTGCAATAACAACATCACCTTCAGTGGTACCCAGCAGTAACACATAAAGTTTTAAACTCTCAAATAGTCACAAGCTGCTGCCAAAATTGCCTGTCAGTACGAAGCTACAAAGAAAGAGAGACAGAAAAAAAAATGGAAAAAGAAAAATGAAACTACATATACCATTTCAAATCAATTGGTAAAAGTAATAGTAGATGCTGTATTCGTGTGACACATGTTTGGTTTATTACCATCCTTTTTATTTTCAATGTCAGTAATCTTAGTTTTTATATTTTTTGGCCATCAATCTGTTTTGTATCGCCAGTGTATGCTGAGTTTGCAATGAAAGGACATGGTGAGCTATAAAATCCCATGGTGTTGCCAGGCATCATTAAAATGGCAGGAGAATAGGGGCTGGAGTGGGACACAGAAAGTTAATTCAGTGTGAAGTTTCTTTGCATGAGAGAGAAAAGGAAACGCTATTGCTTTCATTGTTTAACATTGCTTTTCCTGCATACAACCATTACATCTACAGTAGTCTGGATACATTTCAGAAATGTCTGGTGAGTTACTGTACTGTGGATGCTTTTGTGTTACATGAAAAGACAGGTAGCAATTCTAGAGTAAAGGCTGATGTGTAGAGGAAAAAAGAGGGAGGGAAGGGGAGGGAGAGAGAATAGGAGGGAAGTGGATAGAAAGGAACATTCTCTGCAAATGTTGTTGAAACTGAAGTAAAAATTGCTGCCCTCCTAAATAGTGACCAACTCTCTACAAAAATCCTCCTCCCCTGCTCACAAAGCTGCACTTGCCCCCCCCAAAAAAACAGCTGGCAATCGGCTACTGCTATTTTAAAGGGAACATGGAATCATTTCTAAGAGGCATCACAAACATCTCAGCTATCAAAAAATTTTGTTTCTTCATTTTCTCAAAACTCTCCCCCAGGGGATCAGGGGGTCACAATCACCGACTCATTTCACATGTAGCTGCCGCCCTTTCTTTTAAATTAGTGGAGAACACTTTCTAATGGTAGACAATGGTATGTTGTTGTGACATCAACATGAAGCACAAGAATGAAAAACAGGTACTGAAGGAATCTTATTTTACCTGTCAGTAGTGTAACTTTACAGGTTTGTTACTATGAAGTGGAAACTAAAATGAAAATTAATTTATGTTTTGTATACTGAGGGATTGTAGCACATATCCCACAACATTGCCCTGTAATCCCTTCTCTATTATGCTAAATATTCTGGTTTTCCACCAACCCCTTGTACTGTATGCAAATGAGCCCAACAACACTCGCACATTGATGTACCATACATATTCATTCACTCCAAAGTTTTTTCCTCTTCTTCCTCAGCTCCCCCACCCTTGTCACATACATTTTATTAAAATGAACATGTTTTTACATATATTCTGTCCTAAGTTGTCACTGCTTTAGCAGCGGTCTTTTCCGTTTTCCCAGGGTAGTATTTTCTTCATGTTTGTCCCCGATTTCTACAAGCTTTCTATTTTTAGACCTACAACTCATAGTGTGACCTTACGGTGCACTATTGGCCTGTCTGTGTTTTGTCTGCCAGCAAGTTTCTTCCAATTTGTTTATTTTGGATGAACATTCTGGAGCTCAAGGTAGTATAATGGTAACACTGTACAGTAAGGTGCAGAGTAAGTGGCCAGTGTCGTTGCATACAGTGTATGTAAGCCTATGTATATCATGTACTGTACAGAGTAAACCTGTGCTGTGTTTAGGCTTTGTGTATAAACTAACCACGGAGTTGAAATATTCATGAATTACATGTAGGCTATTCATAATACATGACTGTCTATGCGCAGCTCTTTATTTGTTATGCTATTTGGTTTGATGCATGTGTTTTTGTTAATATCAGTTACTGTGCAGCATGTTTTTGAGGTACTAACAGGGACTGATTGTAACTGGTATCATGTCCCATTGTACTATACAGAAATCATGTTGCTATATAGACTGTGTGTAGTGCAGTGAGTCAGTTGTGAAAGAATGTGAAAGTAATTTGTGCATATGAGAAAGTCAGCAGATAGGTTTACTTTCATGCATGTGGTTATGGGTGTATCATAGTTGTCAATAGTAATGATGATATGGTAATAATGATCACTGTGCCTTCTGTATTTTGCATGTACTTGTTGGAAAACCTTGTAAATTGCTGTCTTTAAGATGTATTTGAAGGGATAGTGAAAAGTGCTTATTATTGCACTTGAAATTTAACACAAGATACAGACAGTCTCATTGCCAAATGTCAGTAGAATACTATTTGTGTTTCCTTTGTGGTCCTGATAAAACAAAAATGGAAGATAGAAGAATATTACAGCAAAGGGTATGGCAAAACAATCAGGTATTTAGATACTAGTAACTATTATTGCTAAAATGATGATCAACAGTATTGCAGCCCCTTAAAATTTTGCATTCATTGTTAGGATGCCATTCAGTTGGTTTGACAAGGTGTAAGTTCATTGAAGTTCAAAGATGATGCACATAATTGCACCGCTGGGGGAAAAAATCATGTAATAAGCACATTTTGTAGAGTATCATGCATGTATGTAAATAACAGGTTAATAGTAATTGATGAAAAGATGTGACATCCTTTACACATATGAATATATGTTTAAAGGTCACATCAAGGACGTCAGAGACACAGTGATAAGTGCATGTTCTAAGAAGATAAATACTGTATTACCGTGACTCCGAAGACTTTATGTGGCGAAAACAAGCTAAGACCTACGTGCGGTTTGTGAAAGGACACAAAGAAAAAAAACTGAGAATGTGCCACCAGTGACCAGCTGCAGTCCTGAAGAGCTGAAGAGAGTAAAAAAAAATGTAGCAGTGCAATTGTATATGTTGAGGTGCATTTAATTGGGTATTCTGTTTAAGTCTTTTGTGATATTGATAACTGCATAGTCAATAAATAGAAATTACAGTTCTGATTTTAGAAAACCTTGACGTCTTTTCATTGTCTGTACTCTATTCATAGACATAGTATCAATGGTATTACTCTTGAACTCTTTATATTATATTACGTTTTACCTAGAAACTGGCATTTCTGTATCTGTGGTAAATCTTTAAGCATGTAAGCCCTATCCGAAGTTCAGCTATTGAAAGTGAAATGCATACTATAAAGTTCTCCTTTGAAGAGATTGAAACCGTTATCACCCCATCACATACCTTGATGTATCCATTTTCTGTGAATGGTAGTATGTCTTTACCTGCTTTGAGCACTGTCTCATGTTTTGATGTCCCAAGTCTGGTCCTTTCACTTTTTACCATCATCTGCCTTTTTCAGACTTTGAAGTGGTCCTACTGTAATGTAGACTCAGTAGTGAAACTATTCCAAGATTTTCTCGTATTTCACACTCCCCCAGACCACTTGCAGTATTGAATTTTTTCCTTGAGTATTCTGTGTGGAAATTCTACGTACAGAGAGATGAATTGAGATGTGCTTCTGTAAATCAGCCCCCAAAGAAATTGGAAATATGACTGGATACTGTAATTTCTAAACTTGTATTTACTATTTTGGCGGTCACCTTAGCTTTTGGTGTCTGTGATAATGGTAATGTATGTCTTGTTGGCATGTGTGTGGGTGTACAATTTGGATGAATTTGTGAATTAATGTGGACTTGTCAATAGTAAATACGATACTTCTCAAGAAGGGAAGCTGGAACTGATCTCATTCAGTATACATGGAGCTCAGTTTGACGAACGTAGTATCCTGCTCCCCAGAGGAAGGTATTTTTGACCAAGCTCCTGAACTCTTCCCACTGCTTTACATCTGAGGGATCAAAATGGTGACTGATCGTCTTAGTCAGGACTAGAGGCACTCTTTCCTTCAAACTCTGTCATGTTATTTTGATAAGCAGACCCAGATACGTCAACCTGTCTTACTAAAAAATGATAAAATTAACTTCTCTCCTCACTTACCTATCTCCTCACTACAAATGCACTCCCATCCACCATTCCAAGAGTACAAGTAACTTTTAACACTGCTACTGGTGTTGCCCGACCCAATACCAGACTAGCGCCTCACAGTCCAGTATTGTAGTCTGGTTGGCACCAGTAGCGGTGTTACCAGGTTGCCAGAACTCTTGGCACAGCACTGTAGATGGGAGTACATTTGTCATGAGGAGGCAGGTAAGTGACCTGGTCGTAATTGACCAAACAAGGTGAATTTGGGGATTATTTTTTTCATTTTTCAGCACCAAGTAATTAATGGAAAAGTAAGGAGGTTGGCAAATTTTGATAGAATTGACACTATGCAGTACAGTGAGATAATGAACACACACATGCACCATAAACATGAAGTAACATAGTGACCGCTATTGGTATTATTACCACTGTTCTGCTGTGGGACCAATAAACATTTTGAAAGAATAATGTGATTTTTTTTATGCACTATACTCTTTTTTATGGCCAATTGCTCAAAGAAAGCTTTGTGCTAAATGTTGTGGCTGTTTTCAGAAGTGCTGCAAATATGACCAAAACATGCCAGGAGAATAAAAGATGAAGTGGGAGGATGGAAGATACGGATGCAACCAGGAGTCATCCGGTAAAACAGGGAGAGTTGATAGGTCTGCAGACACACCCATCACTCTTCATAAAAGTATCTTTGGCTAGAATAGTAGAACTACAGCAGCCCATTAGTTATATTGCTGGGCTCTTTCTCAAAAAAAATTAATTAATTAATTAATAAACATTGATAACCAAGTGTTGACAAACAAAAGACAAACAAGGAGACAGAGGGCACAGTGTCAGAATTAATTTTGAGTGCACTTTGAGCAAGGTTATGGCCTAATGTGCTAGTGAAGCAAGGGTGAGATATAGTCACTTGTGAATGCCCACACCACTGAGTTTTTGGCTAAACCAATTGTTGATTGCATTGTAGACCACAATGTTCTGTAAAATTGATTGTTAACTTAAAACTGTTGCATTGATGAGATAAAATCCACTTGTCAAGATGAAGCTGCTGCTGGTCTTGGCAGATTGAGACAGAAGACAGAAGACATTCATACACACAGACATTGTTTGTCCAATTGTACTGATTGTTGCAGAAAGCTCACTAGGAGTAAACTTGATTAATCTAGTACCTAGCTCCTTGATGTTGTTCAACCTGCGTATTGCCTTCGTTACATCCCCCAGCTCTTCATGGATCGAAGCCTGTCTGCATGTTGCTGGTTTGACAGTTTCTTAAGATTCACAAAGACAATATTCTGAGACAGATGTATCTCAAGGATCACTTCATGGTGGAATTGAAATTAATCAAATTACATACATATTTGATACAGAGAGGTTTGAATTCAATACTTCATACTGCACCCTCTCTTGTTTTAGAGAAGTGAAGAAGACCAGGCGTGGTGTTTGCGTCCTTCTCTAATGACAGTCAGTCATTATGGAAGCTTCCTGTTTAAACAAAAAAGTTGAAGATTAGGGAAGAGAATGTCTATAAATAGGAGAATTGTTTGAGTTGTTTGTTGAATTTTGGATTTTTATTCATTAATTTTTATTGTTTATGAAGAATTGAATTATTTATTTCTTGCTCTTTCAGAGATGGCTCTTTGTCAGAATGAAAAGCTTTGTGGTTTAGTTTGTCTTATGGTTTTATAAGCTTGGACTAGTAGACACAAACTGCTTGCTACACAATTCTGAATTGTTCATTGTTTTGGAACAGTCCCCTTTAAGTGAAATCGCCACCTCTGAAATACAGACCTCTCCTAAAAGGCTAAAACAGTCCTGTCCCCCCCAAAAAAAATCTCATTTGACAGAAAATAAAAATTGCCAATAAATTATTGTCATTTAAAATTGAGCTAGAAATATGTGGCACTATTTTGCATCATTTAGTATCTCAATAATCAAAAGTTTACCTAGTGGAGGTTGAAAGTCTCCCTCTAAACCCCTTACTGTAGATTGCTTTGTGATTGTGTATATGCGTCATTTGTGACAGATCCCTCTTGCACAGCCACTGTATAGAGAAGACTGATATTGTTGAAGAGCCTACAAAAGGCTATGCAGTGTTCTCTTTGGATTTCCATGATTTTTTGAGATGGCCCCTGACACAATGAAGAGTACAGTTTTAACACTACAGTACATAGAATTGCGTAGTGCTCCATCATTTTTGGGGCTTACTTGCATTTTCTTTCCATTGTAGTGTTTCTTTCCCCTTTTCCTTATCTTCTGTAGGTTTTCTTCCAATATTGGATATGTTTATTCTAATAGTGGGCCAGCTGTTAAGTGACTAATTTCTAATTTAATTTGATTTAAACATATTTGAATTGTATTGATTTGAATTATTGTCTGCCTCTGTGTGCTTGCTTAAATGACCTCAAAACTTAATAAACTGGGGAGATACTTGCAGGTTTAGGCATTGCTACGGCTCACCCTAGTTGACCACCACAGATGCAAAAATGCCGAAACCAACCATGGCCACAGTAGAACATGGTGACAACCACTGCTGTCAACGGAGCTAAATAATAAAGTTCAAGTTTCTCTAGAACAATGTTTAAACAGTGAGAATGGTTTGCAGAGAGAGAAATACTTAAAGCAATTTTCAGCTCTCTCGAAACTATCAGTTTTGCATTAGGAAAATCAAAGTATTAAATATGAATATGAAAGAAATAGCTTGAATGGTGATTAAAATCGTGGCCCCATGGGTACCAAATCCATGATATCTAAACTAGACAGTGATGAGAAACAGTTATTGGCACCCACTTCGCTTGCCACTGTCCACAAATTAGCCACTACCTTTTCAAAGCAACTCATGCTCAGTATGTCTTGCCACAACCCTGGAATTTGTCATCAACCTTATGTTTTGTTGTGTTAATTGGATGATTTTATTTTTTAATTGCTAGTGTAACACACTAAGCAGCATCGAGCATGTTTTTTTGTAAAGGGCCCGATCAGGTCCACAGAGAAACGTTGTCATGCCAGGAGAAAGACACATTATTTACTCTAAAGATAGGCTCAGTGCTGTTAGCGTCAACATTTTGTTACACAGACACCATTTCTTTACTCCAAAATCCAGACTGATCTCAATGGTAGTGGCCACCACCACAAATAAAATACACAAACGTGTAATGAAGAAATGAAATATTCCCACTAGACTGAGATAACCAGCTATTTTTGCACGTTTCCCATGATTGTTTAAACTGTCTTCATTTCTTGACTTTAATTTCAGTATAGATCTGCAACATTCTTAGTGTACTTTTTCTTTTATTCTCCCTGCAGGTTTCCATCTCAGTGGCACTGTTACAGAGACAGGTGCAAACCTTTACGGTGATGAGCAACAGCATCATCATGTGTCCATCAGTTTCGACCGGTGCAAGATAACATCGGTGAAATGTTCTTGTGGGAACCGGGACATATTCTGGTGCCAACATGTAGTGGCATTATCTTTGTACAGAATTAGAAGGTACAGTATATGTTGTAATTATTTTATTACTACATTCATTACATGCATTTGTGATTATTACATGGTACATATATTTGTAACTGCTACATACAGTACATATATTTATGCAGGCATGTTCATATTTCATGTAGTGTTTAATTCACATCGTAGACATATACTTACACCTCACTCAGTCCTACGAGGGCAGGCTAGGCCTTAGATGGCGGTGTGCTAGAATTGGTTTCAAGGATGATTTGAGCATACTGTAGGGTCAAATGTATGCATTAGT
>VJOZ01180918.1:10464-20500 GCA_009801055.1 Stichopus horrens | reverse complement strand
TTTTTTCGTACGAAATACCAATGAATCACTGAGGTCGATAGTGATTGACCGGAGTCTTCCAGGGCTTTGAAACGGTAGTCGCCGGTTAGTTAGAAATGTAGTGTAACCGACGAACCCTGGTGGTATATGTAAGGAAGTTCAATAACTCTATATACAGCATGTGGAAAACGGTTTTCAAAACAATTTGTTACCCTGTGGGGTCATGCCTAGTGACCAAGCCAATCACGGTATCACTAGAGTGGGCTATACTACAGTTAGGTAGCTGTAGCAACGACACGTCAGTAGTCCAACAGGGATAAGCTTGTGGTTGACAAATATGTGTGGTGTCCGGTGCGAAATGTGACCGGGAATATTTTCAACGGTTCGATCTTTTTACACGGACTTCCATCACTGTGGTATACAGTTACTGCCACTTACATCAGATTTGACTGCCAGTCTTAGGCAACTGTATTCTTTGGTGCTGAGTGCTGTGCTTTTTTTTTTTTTTGGTTAAAAATGGAAGCGTTACAATGAACGGTAATTCAAGAAAAAGGGGAAGAATAACATGAGAACTTATCTTTACGAAAGCAGGTCTTACGCTGTAAGTCTAGAAAAAAAAACATTACATTCGATTTCCGGTCAACAACGCCATTGCTGATATTACTGAGGGCCATGAATTTCCGGGGAAGAACAAGGATGGTTAAAAAAAAGTGGTATCTTATAAACTTTGTCGAATGTGAAAAACATATGCTGTACAAGGCAGTTATCTGGCCAAATAGTAGTTACTGCAGTGACTTCAGTCTCGACAATGTACTATCAGGGAAGATTGTAACCAGTTCGTGACGATTTCCTTCGCATTTAGTAAATTCACTCAGCAGACTAGACCTGAAAGTGCACAAACATCAAAACGGACAAAAAGGTACAGGCCTACCATATTGACACTGATAACTGATTACGTTACATGAATGCATAATATAAACATTTTTCTTAAGTTTTCCATCGGATTACCTTGCACTTTGACGAGAAACCAAGGACTTAAAATTAAGATGATCAAGAAACTGGTCTACATAGGGCAATCAATAAAAGCTTATTATCTATTTCTTTACCTGCCATCCGAATTCATAGAAGCTGAAGTTTCTGCTCACGGATTTGTATGTGTTTTCGACCTGAAGTAAATTTCGTCGACGACTCAGTCACCGTGTCAATCAAATTCACAGGCGACTCGAGTAACAGAAAATTAAAAAAAACTTTTGAAGATTTAAAGCCAAGTTGGTATGGTATACCACGAACGGGGGGAATCCACACTGACGTATATATTCACAATCATCACATCCAGGTATGCCTTATAGAATGTTGTAAGTGTTCACAGGGACAAAGTGAAAGAAAGTGTACGAATATATATATGTATATATATATTATTATCCACGTCGAAACTTGATGGCTTCTGTAAAAAATCCAACACTCAATCCAACGTCCAACGAAAGAAAAAAGAAACACAAAATTAGACCTGTTACTGTGTCTTACCACTTTCGAGGTCCAATGTCGAATGACTGAGTGTCTACCTCATCACCGAAATATCAATTCGAGCAATCTCACCCCCTTTTTTTTCTTTCTTTTCTTTTTTCTTTCCACTGGTTTGGCTATCGTATCTATGATTTCTTTTAATTCTGAATTAGCCACGTGAGGGGACAGCAAATTCTCAACAAGCACACGTGTGGCACGCTCGAGAACTTGACACCACATACACCGGTGGGTCCAGACGAAAAAAAAGAGACCTCCCCTTTCTTAAGGACAATGGGTAGATGGTTAAAACACCCTTATCCTACTTCTGACAAAGAAAACCATGGGGTACTCTGTCTATTTAATATGACGTTTACGTTCAATCTCTTCTTTTGTCCGCCTAGAGGATCAAATCTTAAAAGATGCAAAAATCATCCAAAACAAGAAGAAACATGCAACATCAACAAGAAAACTTCTTTCCAAAACTATGTTGGGCCACATGACGGACGGAATGTTTCATGCAATAAAATCACAACGCCACTTTATAATCTGTAATTGTCACGGACCAGAAGTCATGGAGCTAGCCCAACATCTCTTTGCACTTCGTTACCTTATAGGCTACACAGTTATCTCAATGCCAAGTACCGACAGTCTTACTTAACAAACCTCCGACCAGGAAATTCGCTCCCTCGCAATCTCGTTCACTGCGAGCGCCAACACTACTACTACTATTTTGCACCACACAAAAATAACCGCAGACCATTCTTGTTAAATGACTATCAGAAATTCACTTGATGGAATTGATTTGCGAAACCTGCCAAACTGACAACATTGGTAAAGTTTCCTTTATTTTATTTTATTTTTTTTTTTTTTTTTTTTGGGTGGTAATGAATACCTTAACTTGTCAACAACATCAGATAGATGGACTGACTTGTTGCCTTGCACAAGGATACGACTTGCAAGATTGATCACATAAACAAACAAACAAACAAGAAACAGGAAGTCCAATGAGGAATTTGATTTTTTTTCCTTCTCGAGTTTGCTATTTAGTGAGTATCCGATAATAAATGGCAGATTAAACTTGGAAAGAATCAAATTAATACTTCCGAGGTAGAATCAAAATTTGCAATCGCAGTGGCGATTATCCGGAGAAAAAAAAGACTAACTTGTGTAAACTTCAAAATGCTCCATAGATTTCGGTTGAGAAGTTCAACCAAACAATTTCTAACCAACTTTCATTTATATTTTGCTCCTATCTTCTTTTACATTCGTAATTTTGCTCTTAGTTTTTCTTCCTGCACCATATCCCCCCTTTCATTTTTTTTTTTTTGCTGATAATCAAACTATTCATTTAATGGAAACAAAGCGAAATATAATATATAATACTGCGGAAATAATGAATGAATTATATATACTTTGTGTTATTCTTTTCTATTTTTCTACCAAGTTCTATCGTCAAAACAACTTTTCTTTGAGAACCTTTTAGAAATGAAAAATACTCCATATAATTAAGTTCTTATCCAGGGAGTAACTGTGAATTAAAAATATGCATGTCTGTTAGACTTTGCGAGAGACCATCTTGGAAGAAGCAGTGTGGACATGTTTTAAAAATCCCGAGATAAGATGAAGCAGTCGAGAGATTAATAATGCAAAGTACACTAAGTCCCATTGGATACTCCAGACATATCTACAGATGACTTTATTTTTAATCAGTGTTGTATAATAGCGACGATAAAGTTGGATGAGTGATAAAATTGATAGTATTATTCAGATGAATAATGAATGGCCACACGCAGGTCGGACATTAACAAGGAAAAAGGAAAAATACAATTTATACTAAAGTTACTCACGACTAGGTTTCACAAAAGAGAAAGTTCTACCACGCAGACATAAACTTTAGAAAAAGATCGAAACTTGCAACGTTCGGAAAGTAGTTTTTGCAAATCTGAAAATCTTTGGCACTGATAAATCCAGAAATAAAAGTAAACAACTTCAAGGGAATGCACTTTTGTGACATAGATCAACTTTGCTAAATCCACGCCATGTACCTTTAGGAGGATTTTCTGGTTAATTACAATATTTGGATTTCAATAGTTAGTTGGACCTAGTTATTCCAGTTTATACGATAATCTGAAGAAAAAAAATCGCTTTTTTTTTTAATTGTGTGCATTTTGCTATCAGTCAGGGTATTGTGAGGGCCTGTTTTTAAGAGAAGGTGAACAGATTAGAAAGTAGGCCTATACAGTATATCGTAACAAGTAACAGCGTAGCTTCTACGTAGCTATTCTTTGATAACGCGGTGTCCTGTCCATCTACCTAAGATAACTGCCTATGTTACAACTTCCACATCAAGACAAGTAAAAATAAGTACGCTACATAAAAATAACAAACAGGGCTACTGTAACTTGCGACATTTTTTTCTAGAAGCTTAAAATATTTTGGATGGACTTTTCCCCTATTTGACAATGGAGCAGTTTTCACGAGTCTTTTGATATTTGTTTTCATTGGTTCTGAGATGCTCCAATACAAAGACGTCAAACACTGCCGAGTCTAATCGTATATATTGTGAACCGATATCGTACATTTATACTTTGAAGAAATTTCCTAGTGTCAAGAAAAATGTTAACAAAAAAGTGACTAATTAACAGTGATGTCACCACTGTTTGAGCAGAACTTTCAAATAGAAAACAGAGATATCCCCCCACCCCTGGGTTTGACAATATGCATGCAAGATAAATAGGGACGAAACTCTAAATAAACTGTGCCTCCTAAAATTTAAAGAAAAAAACTTACAATTTGATTTATGCCACCACAAAACTTTTTTTTCTTTTTTGCAACCGAGTGTGGTCAGATATAGTGTTAGTCTTTGGACCATACCTCCCAGTGAAAGGTGACCTTCACGTCAGAGGTCACGCGAGTTTCTTCATTATTACCTCACATCTTCACCTCTGTGGGTATCTCATAGTTTATCAGATCCGTATATCATCCTGCACCACCACACACCGATCACAATTTTATTTCTTGCATTTAATCCGTTCTCCCACCAAGCTATTTTCTTTTCTTTCTTTCTTTTTTCACGGGGACAGGGATTAGCGACAGCTGACTAATTGTTTGAAAACAGCATTTTTACAAGCTAGGCTATTCAGTTTCGCAACGAATTTGCAAAGCCTACTAGATCTTTCCCATTTCTAGATAACAACTTTTTGATGATATTCCCAGTTTACATTTTACCCTGTGTAGTGTGTGTTTATCTTTGTTGTGTGAGGGGATCAAGTTCAACACTGAACCACAGTAAAAATAATTTCATTTAAATATTCTGCTTGACATTTCACCTTCTACCTTTCTATCTGGCATTGCTACTATTAAAACTTCGGAGTAGCCAAATTAAGAAGAAAGCAAACACTTAACTTTTCAAAACTTGTTGTGATAATGACTGCAAGCAAAACATCATAATGACAGAGGAAGGCTACAAATACTGCAGTGTAAACTAGTAATGCAAAGGGCACTGAATGATTTGTTTATGAGTTTAGTACGATAGGATCTGTCCTGAATGTACAAATGGAAATGTTCAAATTAAAGGCTTCCAGAGTTTTAGAGATCAAAAAATATCAATATATATTCCTCCCTCTTCGGATCTAGATATTATGTAAACAAACTTCCAAAAGGTAGACTAAGGGTATAGGCCTTGAAGTTAAACATGAATAAAACAACCTCAAGAAATGAAAATCAATGTTAAATACTATCAGTTAGGTAGCAAGAGGAATAAAGTCCCCAGTAGTAGTCTAGTAGATTCTACTGGCCCAAATGAAAATCAGGATATACAAATATTTTTTTCAAACCTATTGTTTTGTATTTTTCTTTTTTAATTTGTGGTGTTCGGAATGTTTGTAGTGCCCGCTGGTGGGACGTAATAGAAACTACTGTAGGAGGGTGTGTTGTAATTTATTTCCTGGATATGTTTTCATGTCATTTTACAGAAGTATATTCCTATAGTTAGCTACAAGCTTACAAATATCAGGCAACGGTTATGTCCAAGAAGGTGCAACATAACTGGTTGTAGTTCACCGGAGGGTACAAGCGATAGGTGAATTCACCTACATAGCATCACTTATACATTAACCCTGTAAGTTTTTATCGTACTTGTTTGACTATCGATATAGCTTCAATAAGTTTGCGCAAAAAGAAAATACTAGCATTCTTCATACTGTATTTCCCCATAAACAATGCAATGGGCCGTGTATTTCGAACCTCAGATTTTGTCAATGAAATATATTAAGCACAATGTTCTTTTTACACATAGGCTTATACTGGATACTTGGTATTTGCGCTTCACTTTAAAATTTACACACACACACACACAAACAAAAAATAAAAGTAACGAAATGACATGTTACTGATATGTTTTCAAATTTTGAACTCTGAATATTAAGTCACTTTAATAAAGTGCAACCACACATTACACATTGAACGTTACTCCAAAGTTCAACTTCTGGATTGATCTTAAACCAATTGTGTTCTCAAAAAAAAAACTGGATAGTAGTTTGTTGCCTGATTTTAAATTGTGTAAATGAAACTTTATTTTCCCACTGTGTGATTTCTTTTTTCAGTCATTTTTTTCTCTCAAAAACGAAAATGGAGAAACTTTGGGAAAATACTTCACCTTGTAATCACAAGAAATGCTGTGCTAGATTATTGATCACTCTTACAGATTGCCGCGGTCAAGGTATTTCGTTTACCGTCTCGACTGGCGGGATAAGGCGGCTTCTACTGCCGCGTGTCCGAAGTCAAACAATTGCAAAACATTCTTTAGGAAACATGCAATCCGGCACCAAAGGGTAAAACATGCTACATCGGTTTTCGATATTTCCGTCAATAAAATCCAGAATCCATGGAAATGCCGAAAGGAATATTTTACACCAAAATCAAACCTGTGGCATACGCAATGCATTTCAGCTATACCCTCTGAATGTCGGGAAATTGCAAACATTTTTTTTTTGTTGCGTTTCAGTCACAGACTTGAATTCTCCTAGTACAGAGCCATAACAGAGAAGCAATGAGTAAGCTAAGTAGTAGTAGCAGTATAGTAGTAGCCTTATAGTAGTGAGTGGTGGTAGTACTTACACATTCAAGGGCGTCGTGTGTACTCGTTCAGGATTCACACAGCTTGTAATATCGATGGAGATCGCAAAAGCAGGCATAACGTGTTGTACGGTACCGACCCAGTGTAGGCTACCAAACTGACTTCTCTCGAGTGCTGAATAACCTAAAGGTTTCTCGCCTGCAGAACCCTAGCCGTAAGTTCCCTTGTCGAACCCTTTTTTGGCCTGAACCGAGAGATGGAGGTATGTGTGTGATTTTTCTCAGCTTTCCGATTAGAATTTATCACCTCTGTGTCACTGAAGCAAACTCAGTCCAGTTAGAATCTCCAGTCCAATTACGACTACTCTAAAAGATTCCAATACGACGACTGACTGCGGTCAGCACCGTTGCTTTCATCAGCTGTACTAGTAAAGTGAGGTTTAGAACGATTTCCCCATCGTGGGCCTTACTCCGAAGCCAAAGGTTACAAGCTTTTATGCACGCGCTCCGAATTCAAACGCAGTTAGTGAGTGGTGGTGTATACTGCAGAGCGAAAGCTTTCGTTTTTCAATGGGCAGAATTATTGTTGCATAGATCTTTTAAAGTGGTACCGATAGTAGTGTGCGAACACGTATGACGCACAGGAATGGGATAAGAGCCAACTTTTGGGTCTGTTTCTCAACTTCAGATTTTCAAAGGCTTTTACCGAATACGCACATATGTGTTTACGGAAAACCCCGTGACCAAATCCGTAGGCGTTACATAGTGGGGGCCTGTTTCACGAAATGAGAATGTGAGCTATGTCATCAGTGGTTATGTAATGTAAACACAAGGGTGGAAGCAACCGAAATATCTGCGACCGGTCATTCCCCGTTGAACCCTACTGTCAGAGAAGAGGTAAAAGAGGGCGTGAGTGCGAGAAGTGAAGAGGGTATCCCTTTCAAAACACTGTGAATCTCTCTGCTGATTTGATAGCCTATTGAACAGAAGCTAGTTGTCTCTTTCTGAAAAGGCTTTGGCCAAGTTTGTTAGTTTAACGTTTCAGTGTGTCTTTCGTTGCGACATTGGTGTTATCTGCTTCATATATACAATGATTCGTGGACATAGACTTTGGAGTTAAACAAATATTTCTATACGCATAAATGGGGAAATTTGCCAAAGGTAGCATCGATATACTATTGGTGACACGGTGATTCAATGGGTCAATAGCAGCGGTGGCACGGTCGTTATGCACATCCCATCGTGTGCGACTGGTCACATTTGCCGATGTGACCGTGAACGTCCTGAGTTGGCAGGTAATGATGTAACAGCTTTCTTTCCATACGATGTCGAAATTCTATGTGGCTACCAATCAAATCCGCATAACTTTTCGTTTTTTCACAGGCTTCATCGAAAATTTGGCAACTATTGTTTGTTAACTTTTTCTAGTTATTTTTTTTTTATTGGGTCGCCAGAAAATCCCGGAATAAGATAAAAATTTTGGAACTTTGGTAAAACTCGTGTGGTGCTCTGAAAAAAAAAAATACGCAGCTGCAACTGATCACTTTTGGTCATTGTTTTCAGACCAGTGGTTCTACCACCTCTTGCAAATTGCCTGAGCTCGTATTAAGTGAGTGTATCGTGGCTACATTCAGCAAAAGGTTAAGTATTCACATAAGTCCTCTGCTCATTCCCCTCCCCCTTTACCCCTTCCCCTCCTCCTTCCTTTCTTCTACTCATCGGTGTCCCCTCCAAACAAGCACTGGCGTTCTCCAGACCATGTTATCACCTTCTATCTTTTGAGAAATGTCTTCACAGTGGCATGCGCCCGTCGTAGCCGCCGTGTACGCATTCGAAACCATAGCCTAGAATCTGACGTCACATTTAAACGTTTTTTAACATTGAAATTATCCGCCATCTTGAATTACCATATCCGGTAAGTAAAAGGTTTGGCAACGAGCAAATATAATTTATACATACTTACATAATGCATGGGTAGGCCTTTATAGGCATACACTTATATTTGCATACACACATAAATATATTTATGTATGTATTTATACATGTATAAATATGTACATACCTTCCATGTGTATCATAACTCATTTACATAGACTATGCATATGCACATATACAGCATTCAGGCTTTAAAAACAATATTACTGCCCAAAGTATTAGCAACATTGCTCGTTACCTAAGATAAAGCCATTAGCCTCCAAGACTCTTTGCCCGCTATCCGTGGTGAGAAAGAGAAAACGTCCCGAGTATTAACGTCTTCATTTATATTCTTAATTATTAATCAACGAGAACGACATGAAACCCAGTCGACGGAGAAATATGATTGGCCTACGCGAAGCTGCCGCACGCTTCTTTGAATGGTTTAATACGTCGAATATGATTGGTGACTAAATTAGACACGGAGAACGACGTCACTTCCTGCCAGAGATGCAATTTCGAATCTCAGTAAACCCCTTTGGTCCATTTTGCTTAAGGTTCAATAACTCACTGGCGCTATTTATAAATGAATGATGGGAGGGAGCTGTTGAAGATGTAGGATAGTGAGGAGCGACAGCCGCTATCATCAGATAATCGGTTTTAACACGAGACAGTCAACCTTTGGATCGAATGCCAAAGGATTTGCCTTAGCGACCGCAACATATATGTTTGTAATTCTTAACCTTCTACGATTGAAGCAATTCTGTGAAAGAAACATCCACGTCTTTTTATTGGACTCTCAGAAGTAATAATACAGAAAAGGTTTTAATCGTGTTAAGATATAGTCAACTCTGAGGCCATTTTCGTGTAGTAACGAGCATGTATTGCACTATTAGCTGATTGTGTGATATACCATGTATCTTTTTCTCCACTTGCCTTCAAAGAACATTATGCAACAAACAGAAGCAGTCAATAGATAAATCGATGAATCGATCCATCAAATTATACTTTCCAGGGTTTTAGACTGAAATATCGATGACAATTGTGGTCAAGATGAAGTGTGCACTGCTCTGAGACAAAACCACCAGCGTGAAAAGATGCCTTGCTTTCATCACTACTTTGATCAAAGCAAAATGATAAAGAAAGGCCGTGGCGCAGTTTCGTTACAGGAATATAACATACCTGCCACTGTGTTACGTAATCGCAATTAAAGTTGGATTTAATGACTGTGAAAACGTGAAGAAACGCTTTCATATGACGTCAATGACTTTCAAACAGGTTGGCCCCTGCGACTTGTCGTTTGTTTGTCGTTCTCTTCTTTTTTTTTCAATTTTTTCAATCATTTAGGATTTGCAATAATTACACCCTGATTAAAGTTTATGTTGTGTCTTTATGGTACTGTCTCGTTACATTCTTGTAGAATAGATGCATTTCATATCTGTACCTACAGCCCATTTTGGTTTGACTGCTAACGTTGAAAGCGATATGTAGGAAAAGTCTGTCAGGCTCCTATGTAAGTGTAGCATATCAAGTTATCAAAGTTCATTTGCTATCCACCCATAAG
>VJOZ01180918.1:0-10438 GCA_009801055.1 Stichopus horrens | reverse complement strand
ATGTCACTGCATATGCATAACCTACTGAAAGAGTAATTACGATTATATTTTACGTAGACGGTAGCCTACCACAGAAGACTGTGTGTAAAACGAATGTGAGGGAAGCCTTTCACTCACACTACCGTATAACGTAAGTTCAAGTATTCTACGTAGATGTATGCTATGGCCTAATATTCAATGGAATTCAAGGGTATCATAGGTAAGCGTTTAAGTGTAACTTATCACTGTACAATCATCTGTAGAACATTTTCTTAAGGAAAAGGAGCATTCAATGGAGCAGGTACATTACTAATACATCTACCGATGTGAAGTGTATCACTTTATATCCGCAGTATAAGTGCATTTTAGCCTGCGTATCACTGTTTATGTGTTTGTATATAGGGCAAGTGTCTTCTGCAACTAAGCCTGCATCACCGAGGTTCAATAACCCCGTAGTCAAGGAGACTGCCCTCATAGGGCTTTCATTTCTCTCACTTTCTTATGTTTGGAGATAAAAAAATCTCTCGTTATGAGTAATCATATAGATAATGAGCGATACAGATTACAGAGAAGCCCCACTGCTCAAAGAACATGCTGAAGGCCATTTTGGTTTCAGCTAAGGCAAAAATAAAACAAAATGGTAAGAAATGGTAATAGCATGAAGTAAAGTAGTTTGCGCAATTTGGCCTCGTTTTGTTTTCCGCAAATGGGTCACAAAATTTAAGTTGTAGCACACAAATCAGGGGGTAAGCTCGTTGCCCTTTTATTCAGACTATTGGGTAGAGTCTAACCTTTGTTTTGACGATACGGAATTAATTTACTGGATGCCAAAACAATTATGCGGTGTAAAAACCATGAGACCATTGAAGTGCACATGCAAAATGCTGCTTTGTTTTTTTTTTCTTTCAAAAGGACATGGAATTGAGCATCAACTACGGTACATAAAACCCACTGTTGAAAAAAAGAGACCCGTGGTGCTCAACTGATAAAACAGTAATTCGAGGGTATGATTACTATTAGATGTTAAATTTAGTTACCTTTTCCTGTAAATGATTAACCTTTTTCGACACAACGTATTTAAGGAGAATTCAGCCCCACCCACCCTTGGGTAGTGTTGACTTTTGGCTGTCGAACTTTATTACAGAGCTGGTGCGTATACTGAAGTGACAGGGCACGATGACGCGGCAAAACAAAAGTTCAGTTTGGTACTTAACGTCTTCTAGAAAGTCAAGATTGACTTTCTGTGTGCAAGGTAAAAAAATCTGCCACAAATTGCCGGATTATATAATGAATGTGCCTGAGGTTTTCTGCTAACTAAATCGTTGTCATTTTCGTAAGCGTATCGTTCTTGAGGGGGGGGGGCTCGTCTCAAGTGGCGTTCATCATCGACATTGGTAGCGAAAATTATGGGGGGAACTATTTAAGGCGGAGCGCCACCACAGTCGGCGCGGAACGTACCGGAAAAAAAGCATTGGGATAAAAACATCCCCCCACCCTCTCCTGTATCGTGGAAATAGCCTTCTCAGGCTCTGCAGACGTTATTTTACTCTTTCGGCGCTTCCTCGAAAAGGCATTGGGGGACATGTCCCCACTCCCCCTCTCCGCCACCTCCCCAGCTACTGATCGTTGGAAACAACCGCTACACCTTGGTCTAATATTTACATTATTTATAATAATAGGAAACACTAGGAGCTCCTGTGAACTGAGGAGGGCAAATCAGTTTTCTTTCAGTGCAAGACAAACCAGGAGATACAAGGTTTACACATGCTTAAAGAAAGTTTAAAGAAAATTACGTAAAACGTCCTGTAACTAATACCTAGCTTGAACCTTCCTTTGAACGAGTGAAAGAAATGAGCTGAATGTACAACATGACGATATACCTAAAAAAAACTATCACGAAGTAAGTTATCTAATACATAAGTTTGGGTCTTTTGCAAGATGAGAGAAGCAGCAGTTCTATCTTTTCTTGCACCTCCTTAATTCTTAGCTATAGATATGTCGTTAGTGTGTGTGTTAGCTCTTCTTATAAGTAGTAACTATACCCCCTCACTCCAACACCACCCCCCCCTACACACACACAGACAGACACACTCCACCTCCTCTATACTCTTCACCGTATCTATCAGCGACTTCTGAACTGAGAAACGATGGTCTCTTTCTTTTGGGCAAACATAATCATAAAGTCGTCAGGACGTTAAAGAAAATTCTTAACAATTGAACTATAAAATTCTTATTCAACAGTATCGGAAGAATCTTCAGAAAATCGAGAATGAAATTCCAACCAAGTGAAATATAAACTTATACTCGTTTGGATCTGCTGCTGACGTAAAGTTGCGTGTAATGCTCCCCCTGTAATTAGGTTTTAGTGTCGACATGACATGACCACTACGTTTGCCTGATGAAGTAGTTTGAGTAATTTTGAGAAAAAGTTATAACATCGTGAGTTCAAGACCACACAAAAAAAAAAATATGGATGAACTTCTACAGCACACTTCAAAATCTCATTTTCGAATTTAAAAAGAAAAGATAAAAAAACTAAATATCGATTTCATATCCGTATTATTTAATACCCGGCAAGAGATATGAAAATCTTTACGATGAGACACGCTATGTTTCTCCGACCTCATCACTCAAGTGTTCTCCCATTTCGACTATCCATACAGCTCAACAACATGAAGCCCGCCCTCTTTTAACACGTCGAAAAATAAAAGTTTCCTACAGTTGTGACTAAAAACCATCACGTTAGCAACATTCAGTCTCGAAGCACTTTTCTATACTTCCAGGAAAAATAAAGAGAAAAGACCAATGAAAAAAACCTAATAATTAAACCTACTGATAATTAAATGCAATGGAATGAAATTTAAAAAAAAAAGTGTGTCAAGTATTTACAAATAGACAACGAAAAAACTGTACCATGTGATATGAACCATTTAAGTATTGCAATAGATTGGGAACGTAATACGCACAACCCAAAATTTAAAATAACTTAAGATTAATCGTAGGGCCTTTCAGACATGCCAATAAATATGTATCATGATAAGAAACACATCGCCATGAATATGTATAGGCTTACGTAAATATATAAGTGTGCATAAATATACATAAATAAATACATATGCATAAATAATGCATATATGCATACATACATATGCATGTCTGTTCAACCTTCCTTATCACATTGCGTTGATACGTACGCATAATGCGGATTCTCGCATGTTTCAATGAAAGACGCACTTAAAGTGCAGAATAGATATCAACATCTGATAGCTTAATTAAACCAATGCCCGCGTAGTCGCGATGCAATCAAGCCAATCAGCACTTTTAAAAAAAGAATACATTATCACCTATTGCGACAGCCTATCATATCCATCATTCTTATTATTAAGTTTTATGCAAGAGATGAGACTGAATAAAATTGATGTGAAAACTGATACAACCGCCCAAAAAGAAAAAAAAAGTGAGTGAGAAAAAAAAGAAAGAAGCAAAATAAGGAACCCTACAATTCAAAATAATATTTAAAAAAAATGATACTCACTTTGGAAGCGATGCCTGACGGATATTCCACACTGAACCGTAAGCATTCTTAGCACTTCACCCTTACAAGGTAGCGCTTTAACAGATAACAAACTGTTTTTACTAACTGCCTCTCCCTGTTCTCCTACTCGCACTATAGATAACTGCGGGCACCAGTCAGAAACTTCCCCCATTTTTTTGACAATGCCGTGCTAATACTTCTCTAAATATGATTAGAACCCCAGAAAAAAGGGAGGCAGAGAGAGAGAGAGAGAGAATCTATTGCGCTCAAACTCCTGAGCTCGTTCATTAAACGCGAACGCGGGGAGAGGTGTGCCTCTCACTCGAATTAATACCGCGATCTGAGTGGCGAAAAATCTTCCTAATCACGGTGACGTAGTTGAATGAGGGAGGTGCTTTGTTCTCTTTGTTCTGAAGGAAAAAAAAACTTTTTTTTTTTTAAATTAAGAGAATATGCGCCGGGAGATAATTAATTCGTTTCGGACTACATACAATGTTCAAAAACAATAGCACAGGTGTTAATTAATTAGATTATCCAATTACGGTGCTAAATTCAGTGTGACGGTGTCATTAAACGGCGATCGAATGTAATTCCCCATTCCAAAGGATTAAAAGGCAAACGGAGATGGGGAGAAAAAGAGATGGAAAAAGAGATAATTTATGGCGTTAAGTTGCCGTATCATTACACAATTTGAACTAATTTCGCTAAATGTTATGATCAGATGATCCCCTCGTTCTAGTAGCACTGGTAAAGAGTTATTCTTCTTCTCACCAGCAGTTAACATATAAACAAGTGTTTCGGTTGCGCGCATAAATGACACTGTAAAAATAACAGGCCATATAGTAGTGTAAGTGGAAAGAAAAACCAGATTTTCAAAAAAGGTTTTTTTTTGGGGGGGGAGGGTTGTAACAAAATTCTGGAGGATCCGGCGAAGAAGTGGATTTTTTCTGGAATGGTGCAGCAGAAAACATTAATCATGATACATTCCATTTTTGTTCTTTTTCCTTTTTTTTTCTTGAACCAATTTTTTTTAGCTTGGATTTCTTCTTTTTCTTTTCTTTTTTGGCTATGTTTGAATCATCGTCGCGTGGTTTGAATTTTCGAACATACATTCCTTAGTCCGTATTCTGCTTACTTTCTCGTTCCCTTATTAGTTTATCAACGAGAGAAACTAAAAACAATGCATTCAGGGAGCCAAAACGTACTTTGATTGTGAAAAGGAATTATGGTAAACTTTCCTTCTATCGCACCTTTTAAGCGTTTTACATTTGTTTGACGTTTTCTGTCTTCTAAAATAGTTGCTTGCTTTTTTATTCCTATCCTGCAGCAGTTAAAAATGCCAATAGAAAGAATGTTTGCATAAATTAATATTTTGAATCTAACCTTCCTTTAAAACTTCATCCCAAAGTCATGTGCATAAACTGCAAAAGAATCATACACCCTGTTCAAAACGATTCTCAACAGACACCGTTACAACCAAACCTATCAATTTCCTCCATAGGTTACAACCGAATACTCATCGCTTTGATAAAGAGCCCTTAGCAACCTACAACGACTTGTAGCAAGCGTTCGGTTGACGGGGAATTACCCCGCAATTTCAAAAACGAAACTCTGCAGTGCAAATCAAGGGGGTGTGCCGCGGTTTAGCTTATACCTATATACACACAATTCTGCCACAGTGTCCCTATACAGAAGGGGAAGCCCTCCAAACATTTACCCTTTAAAAAAACCTATCGAGAGGCTCGAGTGTGCTCTGTAGTAGCATCGCAAAATGTTAACATGGATATTGTGAGTAAAATAATCGATAATACTAGATATTAAAAAATGAGAAAAGTAAAAGAGAAAAAACGGGGATGATGAACGAAAATAAAACAACCACCATGACTACCTAGAAATATTATTTCAAACTGATGATGAAACAGGGTTGCTATAGCAATGAGCAATGAGTCTCGTGCATGTATAAATATGTAAAGTGTCTCTGATTAAATGGTCAAAGTTACCTCAGCAAATAATTAAAAAAAAAAATATGTGAAACACAAGTATTCTCCGTCATAACGATAATAGTATATCAAGGTCACCGGAGGCATGTGTGAATGTGTGAGAAAGATACATCCTATCACATGTATGTGTAGGTACGTATGTATGCTTCAGTGTTTACGATCGGACTCAGAATCCCGGAAAACTAGCGGCAATTTTTTTCTCTTTTTCTTTTTTTTTTCTTTTTTTGCGCACCGCGCTGACTTGCTTCAGCACTTCGCGATCAATAGTCGCCCGCTGTGACGATAATATTCCGCATTGCGCCAACCGATCCGTTAGAGAAACGATAAAGAAAAATAACAAAATAAAAAACAAAATAAAAAAAAAAACTTGAACGAGAGAGAGAAATGCCGAGACGTTTACCATACCCAGACACCACCATCGACAACCGCGCACATGCGTACAATACAGGTATGCGGTACTCATTAAGAGCCAATTAGTGTAGCTCATACAGAAATTAATATCGCTCTGGTGCTAATTGAAGAAATTCCTTTAAAAATCCCGACGATAAAACGACTTGCACGAACCAAAACGGCTGGGTCTCGACTTCTATCATTCTGAGAGGAAAAAGATTGACCAATATTCAAACAGCTAATCAGAGAAAAGCGAACGGCATACGAAATCAGGAAATGTTTTTTATCTATTTCCTCTCCTGTGTTGAGAGGATGAGCTTGATGAGATTGAACGATCGAAAAGATAGAAATAATAAAAAAAAAAGCACGCAGAGGAAAAAACACCAGGGGGGAGGGGGACTGAAAGAATACTTTGCTAATTGGCCAAATCACTTAAAAAAATCTCTTTCGAAAAGTTTGCAAGCAGGAAAAATATTCTTGATAACGGAAAAAAAGGATTGGCGAGCAGCAAAAACTGTTGAAGAGTCGAGAAGAAATTTGGAAGGAACTTACTTGTCGGTTCACTCATGTCGGAGGCTGGCATACTTCGTGTTTCTACGGTTGTTCGCGCTGAACTTCGAAACTTTCAACATTCTGCGAGTTATGAGTGTTCGAAAAGACAAAGAAAATCGTGACACATATCACTCTGACCAAAAAATTTTCGGACTTTTGCCAAGTACAACAGGCAACCGGTTCTCATTTTCTTGAAGGAAAAAAAAAACAAAAAACAAAAAAAAAACACATATCTCCGTATATATGTTGCGAGAACAAATTCACCCAGTCTTCGACAAAGCGGTTACATTCACCCCCATCGATAATATAAGAGAAAAGAATAAGAAAGCAAGCAAGAAAGAAAAAATTAAGAAAGAAAAAAAAACCTATCCTTAAAAATCATAATTTGTTCTTTGAAGGATTGGTTAACATAGGCAGTAAAGTGCGACTAGTAAAATTTTATAATAGGATCCTGGGGGTACGGGAGACACGGGCTTGGATTTGGCAGTATACGAAAGCAGGAAACAAAATTCATTTACTGCGTACAGATCCAAATTGCGGTTACTGAGCAGCGTGCTTTATTTTCAGGAGACATCTGTCTCATTCGCTAATCAGATTGACGGGTCTGCATCTCGGAAGCTCCGGTTTCTCTCTCTGGAGAGAAAAAGCAGATAAGGACTGCGAGGTGGTCGCCCTTCTGCATAAGGTAACATGCCATTCATTGTCGCCGGGACGAACTTCGTTCAACAAAGGACACATGTCGCCCTCGACGAGGACCTGTGCGATCGTGCGAGCCTGCGATATGCCGGTTGGAATTTACGCCTGCCGTGACGCCTGCGCCGAACGGCCGTCGATGAGGAAAAAAGAAGAGAGAGAGAAAAAAACTACGGACTCCGAGGATTAAAATATCTATGGCTTGTGCTGAGATTGCGAGAAACCTGATGTTGCTTCGAAATACGGATTATGTATGTAATGTGAAACAGCCGGTAAGAGCATTACGCCGCGAGCCCGTCGCCTCGGCCGATCTCACCTGCGTCAGGAGACAGCCAAAATGTCGGCACATGTGCCGGTCCAGTAAACAGAAAATGTCGCCCCGCGGGAAACGGGAGAGAACAGTCATTTCTTCTGTCAACAGATCCAACATTATTGGTCAATTTTCTCCCCGTCTCAGGTACTAACCTACATTTTAAGCGGAGACACCCCGAATGTTAGCAGCAACGCACGACAAAGAGATTTGTGAATTTATGTTCGACGCCTTCATCTCGCGACTGCGTCTTTTTACCTTTAAGGGCCGTTTTCAATTCCAAGAGACTTTGTTCCCCCTTCAAAAACACGATTTTTTTTTTAAACTCCATAAATTTTGGAGATTTCTTTTGTCCGAATCTCTCCCCCAAATGTATGCCTGGCAAAAAAGAACGCGATAACAGCTTTTAATATCCCGGATGTCGAGGGACGGAACAGTCAATAGATGCCGAGCGGCGTCGTGAACGGTTCGTCGTATTCAACAGTTCGACGTCAGCGCCAGAATAATTTCTCTGCCTTAAAAATTAGTTTTCACCGCTGCTAAATTAAATAAGTGACAACCTTATCTCTAATAGGCAAGTTAAACTCGCGAATCAAAAAGCGTAGGGTATGGATGACGAAGATCGCCTCCCAATCATACGGTCTTCGCTGGGGAGTTCGTCGGCTTGATGCGGACACGACGCTAAGCGTCATTGAAGAATGGCATCTGTGTTGGGGAAAATTCGAAGAAAAAATTGTAAGATTTTCAAACGAGATATGAAAATGCGAAGAGATGGAAACGTGAAACGCGTTGTTATTCGACTGTGAAGTGTTCTACCAACATAGGGGTCAAATGTGGCACAATGACCGGCCAGCTTGTAACCATGGCGATTGAATAATCTTCACCTTTCTCCTAAAACAGAGAGAGGGAACTTCGACTGACCCTGGCTACATCCGGACCATGCCGCCAGATGTAGCCTACTAAAAAAACCCATAGCTCGAGTGCCTCCATTACACAGCAGCTCCTCGCGGTGTAGAAATCTTATTCAACCATTTTTGCACACCTGAATGCACACAACATTACGCGCTACCTCCGAATATGTTCCCCACGGGTGCATAATTGCCACACATTAGGGCCAACATTAATTTTCACCGCTATTTAATCGGCACACAGGTTTCGTCGAAACAAGTTGAGCTGATAAATGATTGAAAGGCAAGGACGAAGAGAAAAAAAAAATTAAGAGAGATACGATGACAACAATGGCAATGGTAACAATAACAGAAATAAAATGCCGGAGAGACATAACAGAAGATGAGGAATAGAAGCGAAAGATCGGCGGATCGGCGTTTGTGTTCGGTGGTGCAAGTTACATACTGTTGTTTCGTTTGCGAGGAGAATACCTCCACAGGTTTATGAGGTACTGCTTGTAACGTGGTGAACAGAGTACATGAATTTTCTTTCTTTTTTTACCTTTTGTTATTACTTCAGTATAACGGTGAGCCCTATTACCTGACGACGACCCAAAGGGCGGAAATATCCGAACAGTGCCACCACCTCAGACTCGTCAAAGATAAATTGTAGAAACGGAAACGACCATTGAGTGACTTGGACTAATTGTAAATAAAATGCAACGATACTTTTTAAAATTTCATCCTGCAAACTGTAACAACCACATGGAAAGAAAACTTGTGATCCAATCTTTTTTCCTCTCCACGATCAACCCAAAATTTCCACCAACCCCCCCCCCNNCACCACCACCAGGTCTTATATTTTGTGTATTTTTTTCTTACTATCCGTCTTATTCTCTGCACTAGTAGCCGTCTATATCCGATCTTGGAGTAACTTTAATCTGAAACCGAGCCAAAGTTATGCGAGCATGTGACAAAATTCATACGTTAGCTACGGTTAAACAATATAGACGAGTAAACGTTTAAAAAGACAAACATCTTAATTAAAAACAATAAAGCAGATCGCACAAACAATGACATCCAGAATTTAATTTTCGTCACAAAGCAATACGGCATGATTAGACTCGACCGTCGAAGACTTGAACAGAAAACAAAGGGATGTATAATGAAAAAGATAATGAGTTTTACTCATGCATGCAAATGAATAACTCCACTGTTTTTTTTTTTTNNAAAAAAGAAGCTGAATGAGGGCGAAAACACATGCATGTCAATACCGTTCTGCTTTACCATGTTCTACGCATAAATTATCTGGCATATTATAAATACGGATGTGTTTCTTTTTTATTTTCAAAGCACAAAATGAGATGAAAAAATATTAAAAAAAAAAAACCAAAACCAAAAACCAAAAAAAAAAAATATATTAAAGGCGATAAAACATATATGCAAGATCGAGAGAGAAGAATCATCTTAATGTCCGCCGAACATCCGCCAGGTTTGGACTATTTGATTACGGGCCACGTGTACAAAGCACTTAATTGCCGCTAACCCTGCATCCAAGCTCATAGATACAGTTACGTTACATAAACACCGGATTACTTGAGAACACAGAGACAGCAATAAGGCAATGGCTGATGTGCACAGATGGGATGGTTTAATGGTTATTTAGGTTGCGCATTTTTCATGTACAACATTCCCCCTACGGAACTCTTTTTCATCTTTTTTTTNNTTTTTTTTACCCTATTTCTTTCATTTATTTATGTATTTTTTTTCTCTCTCTAAATATTAGTTTGCTCTTGTACTTGCGTTATGTATGTAAAAGGAGAAAAGAAAAACGGTATATCATTACGTGGAAACTAAGGAAGGGATTAAAAACGAAAATCATGCCATGACATACTTTCCGAAGTGTAGATGTAAACTTAATCGGGAAACCATCTTTTCTACTCTATAAAGCTTGTTTCATTTGTTCATTTTCATTGTACTCGTTTCATAAGTTAGGTTAATTAATGTATTACTGTTATATGCGTTGTATTCGATTTATTAGTACTAAGTATAAGGGTCATTCAACGGAGAGCCATAAACACCCCCCCCCCCC
>VJOZ01180365.1:0-11121 GCA_009801055.1 Stichopus horrens | reverse complement strand
TAATGACCATACAAGCCATTTTCAGATAAAAGTAAAAGCTCACTTGGTCCACCAAAGATATCGAAACACTGCACTAGCGGTCTTTCAACAAATAACGTTCGCGACAACCTCATGAATAATTCATGATCCCGACACGGATGACGTAAAAGTAGCGGTAGAGTTTTGTTGTTCATTGTTTCTCTGGGACTTCTACGTCATAGGCTAAGCACGAATTCTCCGAGCTTAAAAAATATAACGAATTTTCGGTGCTTGAAAAACTCAAAATTTTGGGCGGTTGCAAACGATCCGTATCTACAGACTGAGACTTGGAGCAGATTGAAAGTTGTTAGTTTTATATTATCACGGACTTTTGATATGTACCATGTATATAGGATATCTGCAATTAATGTAAGAAAGTAATGTCGATCTAAAGATATGTGACAAACTTTAGACTGTTATAATAAATAAGTTTCCGCAAAAGATCCATGTTTTTAGCACAATTAGGAGAATGACTTTAGACAAAAGTATGCGAAAATATTCCTAACCCCTCCCGTTACCGCCTTTTTTTCGCCTTTCCTCCTTAAATCGATAACCAAGGTTTGGGGACATTTGAATCACTCTTTTTTTCACGACAAATTACATCCTGACATTGTTTTGACTTTGTTTTCGGTATGATTAAATGTTTCCCTAGGTCTTTCACACCTTAGTTTGTCCCCTTAGAGAAGAAACGTTGCTTTTAATTCCGTTCATCAATGAAGGAGGCTAGACAATTTGCCATTTCCCGTCTGTAAGAAGATTATAATAACCTCTTTTTTATTTTGCAAAATTAGGAAATATGTAATACATTATTAAAACGAAATATTCTTTGACAAAAACATCATTATAGATTTGAGCCAAATTTATGTTGTCGGTTGAAAACCGTGGTGAAAAAAAAGCGTCACGTAATACTCCGAAGATTGTAAGTGATACTTGAATAGGAACGTACACATGTGGGCCAGTTTCCCGCCTTTTACGACTTTAACATTTTGTAACACAATCAAAATTATATGATAACCCTATTACAGTGTTGTTTTGTTTGCTTTTGTTTTACCTCTTTACGTGATCTCACGATAATAATCCTATGCATTGTGTATACACAGTATCCCAGCTCTGAAACTTTCCTCATAATATATAAACCACATGCACAAACGCGCATCCCGTTATAGGAACCTGAGGAATGACTGTAAGCAGGGCGTTTTTCACTGAATATAAACTGCCAACGAAAATATAAAAAGCTGATAGACGAAGGCAGTACGGTATTTCGCTGAGAACGCCACGACAATATTTACGGTTCGGTCTTAACATGCTTCGATAAGTGATTACATAATAAACATCAAGTTTTTTAATCGCTTTAGTCAAATGATAAGACGTTCGTACATAGTCAACGGTCCTACACAGTTGACGTGTTTTGCAAATATTACCCATTTTGTACATCGAAAAACGAATTAACAGTCAAAATGTATGATTTCCTTCATGATTTGAGGTTTTTAATTTTCTCAACAAATTTTACTTCTAAGAGCTGTAAAGAGTCTCCTTAAGGAATAATCTACATAATTACTTAGCTACTTCATTCGAATCTCTTGTGATGCTTATTTTTTCTTTTTTTTTCGCTCTTTACCCCGTAGGCACTTACGTGAGTAAATTGAGATTTTACTTTTTTCCAGATTTTCCAAATTAACTGTAATATTACAATGTTTTCTAGTTTCATCTATGCATATACCGACGTGTTACATTACCAAAACGCGGTTTCAGTGCTTTGTCTTTGGGTACTGTACTGCGTTGTTACTACCAAGATTTGCCGATATGTCTCCGTTTTCTAAATTGTTGTAAACATTCGACGTTTATCCCCGACTTCGTTCACTTTGTCGATCCAATCAACAAAAAAAAAGCACGAAATCAACCTCTTCCCGCCAAATCATATGTTAGGTTATTGCTCTTAATAAAATAACACATGATACAGTGCAGAACCAAATCAAAGTTGTTTGTAAATTTGTTAAAATTCGGTGTGGAGTTATCATTTAGTTCGTAAAAAATAACCGTGTAAGCCATCGTGTTTACCTACACTCTGCAGGTAACGATTTCGATGACCTTTGACCGAATAACATTTCATGTACAAAGGTAGGGAGAAGTAGAGAAACGCATACTCATGAATATTGTCTATAAAGGACGTCAACATGAGAAAAAACATCCAACAGATAAGTATTTTGGGGGACTGTGGACACTTTCTGACTGAATTTGCCATATGGCAGATCATGGAGGCAGAAGGTGGAAAGAGTTATGTGAAATGTACGTTACAAATATACGAATAACGTATTCAAACATTTGGAACGAACATGAAGAATTAAGTTTTTCATCCTTCGAAAATGATGCACATTTTCACAGGGGCTGTCTGATAAAATAACATTAACTGGGCTTTTTTTTTTTTTTGGGGGGGGTAAACTTGCTATTTTTTTTAAAACCCCAACGACGATATGCAATTATGCAATTACTGCATAAGCAGAGAATTTCTGGTTCTCGATCCTTTAAACAATAAAAAGAACGGGGCATGCGGATGCAACTAGAAACTGTTCTCTTAGATAACACCAAGACTATTATTCCAAACATTGCAAGTGCTTCTTACAACATTTTGCTCAAATTACTACCGTATTCACTCCTAATTCATTTACTTCTTGTTATGTTCTTCATTCCTTAAGATTTTGTGCTATGGAAAATCCGAGCACGAGATGAAATGCTATACATTCATAGTTGCTTTTCTTGAGAACACAGGCATGTCATTAGCGTACAAAAAAAAAATGATAATCGAAATGTAGCATGGCACAAGGGGTCTTGAATTTGCATTTTGCAAGACCCAAGAAAAACAAAGAAGGAAAGTAATGAAGGCGGAATGTGACGAAAGTCATCTTCAGAAACCAAGGTAGTAATCATTTCACATAAAAAAGAATAGAATCCTTCTTACTTGCATTTAATTAGGCCTATGTATTATTTTCATTAGCCAGATGGTCTGAAGAGTAAACATGTCCGTCTGAAAAGGAGGAAAAACCAAGACAAAAGTATGTAAATATAAGAAAATATAATCTGGTAGTTACACGTGAAATACTATATATACATCCACGATATTGTGGTATTTTTAAACATTGAAGCATTTCACAGAATTGCTGATTTTATGACAAGTATTTTATAGAATGAACACATATCCTTTGTGCTTGTTTTGTATTTAAAGGCTCATTGTTGGTTACCATAAAGCAACACCAATATAAAACATTTGTTTTCTAATTGTTTATAATTAAAACGCAGAGACAATTATTCTTTATTTATAGAGATAAAAATACTTTATTGAAAAGGGCACTACAGATGTGCAGCACACTTAACCTATACTCTACGGAAACAAACCCTTCATTAATTTAAGTTAACCCAGACTTCAACAAACTAAGCCGAACCACGTCTCGCACTTAATGACTAGACGAACCACATTGAGCACAAAGACGTGATCCGTCCCATGTAGAGAAAATCGACACATAAGTTGAGCGGATAAGGACGGTCAAACCGTGTACGTATTATACGGTCGTATTTTATTCCGCAAATGAGGGGATAATCAAATTCGGTCAAGCACGGTATTTCCAATAAAACAACCCCCGCTTGGTCCATACAAATATTGAAAGTGTAAAGTATTTTACAATTAATAAGACGGTTCGGGACGATTTAACTCAAAATTCAGAAAAAAAAATCATCGCATGATGACGTAATCATTGCATGATGACGTAAAAGTTTCACAATTGTTTGCTCGATCCGAACCTACATGACCTACAGACCCGGAGCATGACTGAGAGTTGTCGACATGTTGTGTCGTGCTGTGATGGATTTTACGAGATTATTTTAAATGAACATTGTCTGACCTACCCCCCCCCCCTTTAAAGGAGGGTAAGTGTTTACATCCAAAGTCTGGTAATCACCGATACTTGACATTTTCTTCACCGTGTATGCCGTTCTTGCTCCCAGTTTGGGTTCGTATTTTAAATAAGATATAAATATGCATTCTGTCGCCCCCAATTTTTCTTTTTGCTTCATTGTCTCGTTCTTGGGTTTAAGGATCGGTAAAAAGCTTTGCAGGCATAACGTTTCAGCTACAGCTTATGAAAAACACTTGTGGTTCAATGGATGTCATTAGCAACCAGCGTTCATTATGACTGTCAGTTGTTATTAATTAATCATGGTTAGAAAATCCAGGGCATTCTTTAGAAAAATCCTGCTTTGAGTAACTACCTTATATTAGATTGTAAAATTGGGTTGAGCTTTATTTATTTCCACACAGCATGCAACTAATAAATCACAAAAAAGAGCAAACAATGAGACACGGGGGTGGGGGGTTACCGAAAAGCAAAACAAAATGTACTATCAGTTCCCCCACATAAAAAAATAAGAATATTTGGAAATAAGAAAAGATATGCAACAGCAAACAGCAACATAAAATAAGGGGTGAAAGGTGACACTGAGGAAGTTAGAGGCAAAAAATGATAAAGAAAGTGATCCTTCAGTCTGTGTTTACACTTGGAGATAACACATACATTTTTAAATAAAATCCCCTAGTGAGTTCCAGAACTTAATATCGCAGTTGAGGAAGAACCCTGTGGCTTATATCATTGCTACAGAAATTTATACGAATGTCGTATAGGTATTTACATCATTTTGAATTTTTAAATAAAAAAAGAAATACCAAGGGTGTCTCTCATTTTAACCGTCTATCTACCTTAAAACAATCACTAATTCAAAATGTATGCATAAACAAGACGAGCGTCGTCAGCAGTGCCTGATTTTGGTACGCATGCGTTGTCCTCCTTAAATCGTTAATTTAAAAAAAGAGGGCGCTGTCGTGGTAGGTGGCAACTGGAAAACTGGAAAAGTGTCACAACATTTCGACATGTAGGATTACATTAACATCTCTGGTAAAATAAAAACAACGAAAACGTCATTATACGACTGACCACCCCCCAAAAAAGGTATACAGCACCATGACACACCCATGTAATCTAGCATTAGAACACCATGACTGACCCAATGAAAAGTAGCACAATAGCGCAATGAGTGTTCAAATATAACCTGGTTCTACGGCGCCATGACGGACCAATGTAGAATCACAGCGTGCGGAATGTTTGACTGTAATCACGTTGGACGGGAGCATGACTGACCAATGTAATGTGGGGTTGCAATAGTATCATATACATATAGAATGCAAAACTATAACACCAACAGTGACCAGAGATAAAATTCATTTTACAGTACCATGCAAAGTGAGATGCAGTATTGCAGCACCATGCTTGACCAATGTAATTGAAAAAAAACTGACTAATTACATGCTATATTAACACCGTATTGATCAATAAACTTACAGCAACAAGATTCACCAATATAATTTATTTCACAGCATCATGTAAAAGTAACTAATAACATGCAGGATAACAGCACCGTGATTGACCAACAGAACGCAGGATCCCCTCTCCATTTATTGAATATCTTTCTAATTTCACGTATACCCAGGATAACAGCACCAGGTACCGACCGATACATTGCATTTTACGGGAACATACTATACTGACTAATAAAATGCAGTATGTATTACAGCACCACGGCTGCCAATGAACACCCCACGGCATGGCTGACCACTGACATGCATGATCCCTCTGACAGATCAACAACATCTACCAATTCTAGGGATTACATTACCACGATTAACTATTAACGCGGAGGATTACATGTGTGAAGATTTAATGAGTAGTTTTTTTTTATTTTACAGGTCGCTGTGAATAGCCTTCACGAGTGAGCCTGTTCTACTGCGTGACGTATGCTTAATTTTATGGAAATGTCAATGACCTCATGCACACCGAGGTTGAAGGGGGGGGATGATTATTCAGAACGTCCATCAATCATTTTTACGGTAAAAATTTCTCAAAGGTCCTTTCAATCTTTTTTTTTTGTGTGTTTACAAGTTTTTTTATTCTTCTTCTCGAAAGGAATGAAGAATATATGAACTCTTCTACCTTTTTTCTCTTTTCCTTACCAAAGTCATTCATTAAAAATTACCAGTGACAAATGAACGAAGGGTTCTGATAGAGTCCAGTATTAATATTTATAAATAATATCGGCACTGTCCAAAGCAAAATATTTTAATATCCATACAGCAGTGGAGAAAATTAAAATTTGCATGGTGTTGTATTCCACTGCTAACTTCACGATTGGTAGCCTTTTGGTAAAAAACCATCATGGTCACTACGAGACATGTGGAAGATAGTCACAACACATAAGTTACATGGTATGTCTCAGCCTTGATTAGTGTTTTTTTTTTTGTTAACTGCATGTGTACACCCATGTGAGCTAAAATACACTCATATATTCATATTATATTCATATTTCAATTAAACTATTCGACAGCAAATTCATGTGAGTTGAGACGTTTATGTTGATTGTGAGATTAATGTCACTTAAACCTGGAATATGAGTTGAAAGTTTTTCAGTGAAAGTCAAATCCGATGAAAATGGCATAGCCATTACAAAAAAAAAACAAAAACAAACAAGCAAGCAAACAAACAAACAAACAAACAAACAAACAAACAAAACAAAACAAAACAAACAAAAACCCATTATTTAAGTCCCACTATTGTACGACAACCGCCTTAGTTACGCACCTAAGACAGTCAAAACTGAGACACGCGCAGCGCAGTATAACCTTGTTGAAAAACATCTAAAGATGGATGCTTACCTCGACCTGTTTTATGTAAAGGTCATCGAAAAATAAATAATTTGTTTATTATTTATACAATCGGCACATGACGTTTTCAGTACAGTATTTATAAAATGTCGTAAGTGATTGATATACTACTTTCTAATCGGCACATGACGTTTTCAGTATTTATAGAATATCGAAAATGATCGATATATTAGTTTTGACTTTTATTCTGGCACTGTGCTGATTGAGTGCATTCACATGTCGTTGTTAGTATTCATAAATATCGTAAATGATTGATGGATACTAGTTCAATCATATTTTGACATGTACTGATTTATTGAATATATTCACATAAAATATGGGATAAAAAAAGACAACTTATGTAAACGTCGCACAATTCGTAGATAATGTAACCTTCATTTATGTTCATTAGATCTCCTTGTCTGCTTATCTGACTATTGTTTTAACTAAATAGACAATTGTGACGTCTCTGTTGCATGGTGTACTCATACAGTATTTGTAAACAATTAATACAACACCCTATTACTTAATTGTTTAATTTTTATTAAAAATTAAGGAATAGTACAATCAACGGCACGAGATACAGGCACTTAACATGAATAAAATTCTAAGAACTAATGTTTTATTGACTATGTTTTCTATATGTTCTCCTTCGTAAATAATGACCGTGATATCTGGTGGAAAAGTGTGCACTTTGGCGGGAGTGTACCTTACGGTGCTCGTTATCAAAGAAGAAATGAGCTGAAATGTAAAGTCATGTCTATCATCATTATTTGAACATGAATGATTCAGTTTATTAAGGGCTCAAGTTTGTGACATGTTGGTATTTCCATGTAGTTACTCTCAAACCGTCTACGGAATGACCTCACTTCCTTTGCTTTTCTTGATCGACTACTTTGCTACGTTTTTATTTGTTTATTTGTTCGTTTTTTTTTTGTTTATTTGTGCTTCTAGTGCAAACACATCGATGTCTCTAAAAGTTTGAAGAAAAACTATGCTTCAAGTTTTTGAATATGTACCCTCAGAACCGAAGACAGACAGAAAATGCGGCGGTTGTAACCACGGAAACACCAAAATGTCAGATAATTTGTACTCTATGAAAAAAAACAAAAACAAATATGTGTTGTAGTATCTTAAATTACACATGAAAGGAATGACATAAAGCTGAAGTGTGTTTAAAAGTATGGGTTCAATAGTTCCAAAAGAATGAACTTCTTTATCGGCTGGCGCGTAATTTTTTCAAGTCTGTAGGTGATATCAACTTCAAATGGAAAGGATGGAGGGGAAAGGCGGTAAAATAGACATTTTTCTTCTACAACAAGAGAAAGAAAAAAAAAGACACTGACTTCCGAAAACTGTTGCCCGTTACTTTAAGTATGTAGAGTTGATATTTGATCATGCATCTGACGTTATGTGGAAATTTAATACCAAACGATTTACATTTCTTTGAGGAAGTGTTCAACAACCATCACCTGGACTAGCGTGCATTTGTCAAATATAGAATTAAGTATACAGACCACTGTCATATACACCTTTGTCACCATGGAAACGATGCCATTTTCCCTCTCGTTAAGTTGAATACTCGCGGTGTTATTAGCATTATTCAATTGACGTTCTCACGTCACATACATTATATCTGCCACCATCTAATGCATACCAGTGTTGTTTTCCTTTTTCACCCTGCAGGGTAATTCCCCCAAGATATAGGAAGTGCTTGGTGTTCATTTATTCCTGGCGTAGAATGATCTCTCTGTGACCTACGAACATCCGAGTCAATATTTACCCACAAGCAAACAAGCGATCAATACGCAAATTGGGCGCGAGATAATCAGAACCACGTACAATGCTGAAGTTTTTATTTGACTTCCTTACTCGCTCCTTTCCACTATTCTTTTCGTTAAGTGGTCTGTAGTATTTCATTGCACGGATATTTTCTTGGGCATAATTCAATACAAACGGGCTTAAGTAAAATTAATGAACTTAGTAGCTATTTCAACACACACAACCACACATACACGCGTATACATAGGCTACATTATAGTACCAAATTATACATGGAATCATGAAAATAATAGTTATGCATAAGTTTCAGTGGTGGAGTATATTTCAAACAGGAATTCAAAGAACGGTTTAATGGCGTTAAGGGCAATGGGGTTATAGTGCGTAAAAAACGACAGAAATTGCAGCGATTCCATTGCAAAATATGTACCTGCATATTGCCACCGCTGCCACGTCAAAATAAAAACGACATGTTTGACATTCTTGGTGAAATAAGGCCACACAGAAACGTTAATGTCGAACATAAGTATACGCCCTTCAAAGTCACCGTGCCGATTAGTTGCATTCTACATGACATCATTTTATGTTTCTTTCACAAAATAAGTAGGCGTTACGATAGAAAATTATGGGTTTTTTCTTCATTTTTGAAGAATGATCAATGATTAAAGGGAAGATTAATCAAATGTGGTAACAATGAATCAAAGATAATCAACCATAAAGGTTGTGCAGGAGAGTATATACCTTTGTCAAAATTTCGGGGGATCACTGGAATGAATTAGGCCTCATTGCTGGAAGTCTTTTATTGATGTCAAAGCGAGAATCTATATATACGAAGTATATAGAACTCATTTGATCATTTCCTTTCAATGCCCGAAGCTCAGACAGTCAGTGAAATCCAAAGGGACGAACATTTTCAATTAGACTTTTTTTTCTCCCAAGTGCTCTTAACTCTTTTTTCGCTACCGCAGAATAAAAACAATAATTAAGGCCACGTAGTCATATGTAGATGTATATATATATGTAAAGGCACATATTACGGGTGCAATGTTTTAGTCGTAGCTGCAGTGTCAGCGTCGCACCCCGTTGTCTACTTTAGATATGAGCCTTAGGGGTATTTAACGGCCGTGCGACGACAAATCTTTACAATACTTATGGAGAGGAATGTTTCCCATTTAGTTAATGGATAACAAACAACTCTTCACATTCATGGATTTTACGTCAGTTGAGGACTTATTAGACGAAGGTTTGGTAATTCTGTAAAAAAAGGTTTTTATTCTTGAATATATTTCCTAGAAGTTTATATACACACCAAACACCATAGAACACCTAAAATCAGTGAAAAATATGGTCATAATGCCACAAACGACTTATCGACAGCGCTGTTATTTCATGTCATATTTAATTAACCACGCATGAAGCAGGATCTGATCATTTTCACACTTTTAATCTTTATAAATTACCAAGAATTTAAACCCCATCATACCTTATTCAGTGTGTAAACACAGACGTTTCATTTTGCCATGAAATTATACACTTTTAAATTGCAAATGAAGAAAGTTATAATAATAAAACTTCATGTTGTTGGCATATTTCTTGCTCGATTGTTCGAAGTCTTGTTAAGATTAGACTGACACTGTCGCCTTTTTTTTTTTTGGAATCTCACTCTTCGACTTGAAGGATGTAGAAGCATGCGCAATGCGCACACCCTTAATTCACCGACACGTTATCGGCTATAGTTTCACATCTCTCAGTCTCAACCGTTTTTTTAGGAAGTTAACCGTTCACGATCCTCATAATCTTCAGTCGGTAATTTTATTGATCCATTTTTTTTTTTTTACGGAGTGGGAATCGTTCAGACACTCTTTTTAAGGTCAAAGATTTATTGGTGAATTTACCTGGACCGATCGAAGATCTTAAAAGCTATCAGCCAGAGTAATGTCTTCAGATTATCCAAGCAAAGAAATTTGATGCAATTAATAAATGGCCGTATCTCACTAATGACTCACATGATGAGATGGAGACGGACCACCGTATACCGTGGAGGCGTCCTCGGAGACAAACATAAAATAAAATTCACTCGGATACTTTAATCAGACTCTTTTCCTTGTTTCGAAGAAACCTCAAAACGTCGATGTAATCATGGCTGGCGTAGCTAAGCCAGATGACACACCAAGGACCTTCTTGTAAAGGTTTTATGATGATCTATCACCGACGAATTACTTTGAAAAGGAATCTTCATTTATATATATAAGCTCCCTTATTTCTAACACATTCCCCCTACGTATGCAATCTTGTGTGAGACAGGAGTTAAACTTGTTAAGCTTTTTATTCGTTTCGCAGTGACATAAATATTTTAAAGACGCACTTATTATAAAAGCACAAGAAAGATCTTTCATTTATCGATTGCAAGGCTATTGTCATCGTTACATAGTACAGGATAAATTTGATATTCTATTTTATGCACCAGTACAGTTTATTGACAATTAATGAAACTGGTTAATGTTATTCTTCATGGACTATCTAAATATAGGATCTGCATTTTAGTTATATCAGTGGGTTGTTTCGTGTAACGTTTTATACATGTA
>VJOZ01180044.1:218-11000 GCA_009801055.1 Stichopus horrens | reverse complement strand
ACACCACTGTCTGTTCCTATCGACAACGAAGGACGCAGTTTAAAAACTGAAATTTTCTCACAACTGTCTATCCTCAAGTACACTGTGGTAGAAACATACCAACACAAATGGGGTTGTGAATATTTAAACATCTGGAAGATTTGGAAACAGATAAAATTGATGGTAGCATGTTGTACAAGTCAACATGTCTAAATCAATGTATAAAAGTAGACATCCGGAAATTTGCAATTCACAGTAAGTGCAACCTCTTTGTTCCTCCTACCTCCATCCTCCTCCCCCTCATCTTCTACCTAAGCTCTTCCCCTTCATCCATCACTCCATACTCTCCCCCTTCATTATCATCCAACCTTCAACGGACCACTCTGTATACAATTTTCATTTTTTTTTCTGTATTTTCACAATGCTTTAAAATACTGGAAAATACAGTTACCATCATCCTGAAGGTTACACCCACAAATTTTGCAAACACAGATATATTTTATGACATGTTTATTTTCCTATATTGCAGCACATCAATTTTGTTCCATTTTTGTTTTACTTGTAAACGATTATAACAAGAATACAGTGATGCATAAACAACAGGATGCAATGGAAGGAGTATACCATATACATGTGATAATGCAGACCTTTTTCTGCCAGCTGCAAATATGTACAGCAGTGGAGACAACATGCCTTGCAGAAAATTCTCTCTGTGGCAAATATTACAATTGTCCTATGTCAATGTTGTTTAAGCATTGTGCCAATAGACGTAACAGTACAGTGAAACATTTGATGCACTTGCTGTTCGCTTGTAGAAATTGCATTTTAAGAACACTATCACAAGAGCCTGAGCGGCATTCAGCACAGTATTTGACACATTACAGACTGTCGACATTGAACGCTCTTCAGAGCTCGTGACAGCACCAGGCGGAGCTGCCTCTCGCCGTCTCTTCTTGTCATCAGTGATGATTGCAACCGGCGTGGAGCTCCGGCTCCCGGAAATAGAGGGAGGCATACTATAACCAAAGCCGACAGTTGCAGAGAATCTTCCAGTGGCCACAGACCTCCATGAGCACAGTTTGAGACAATCATGTTTCAAACTCAATCAGTTTCTGGTATGCACTGTAAACATGCACAGATCAGTGTGACGTTGATTTGAATTCAGAGTTATGACAGACCTAACAGACGATAAAGTGTGAACATTTTTTTGTTTCAAATGAGCTACAGTCATTAAGCAAAGACTGATCCAAGAGTGCAGATACAGTGCTTGTTTACAAAATTGCTTAGTTGAACGAATGAACAGCAGCGGGTCTCTCTCACAGTGCACGAACAAGAGAAAGAGAATTTTTTCCGTTCGCCTTCAAACTATTTGCAGGGGTGTTTAATGGGTCAGTGGGTTTTCTGCAAAGACTGCTACTGCTTTTAAAATTACTAAAAATTTAAGTGAATGGAGCAAGTCAATCATGAAATAGAATAAATCTGTAATCAGCTAAGATCACTGCCTGATGTGTGCCTGTGAGTGTAACATATACCCTACCAATTACTTCACCTGTAGGCACAAGAATCACAGTGTTTATTTACAGTACTGTACATTAAAAAGCGATCTGTTATAAATCTTGTGTACAGGCAGGAAAATTTTTTCAAGGACTCTTAACTGGTCCTTAACAATGATACAATGTACAGTATGTTTCAAAGGCAAATGGTAACTTACGTTCTAATACTAGTGAAACACTTAAATTAAATACAAAATAAAATTACTTCAACAATCAGGAAATAATTTAGTGATCAAAATTTGCACTCTGGGCATTTCTTCAGTATTTTTCATAAAATCAAGAAAACCCTACTGTTTCATGTACATGCAGAAACTGATGTACATGCAGAATCTGATACCCAATTTTAAAATTATTAAGCAATCTTATCATTTTGTCTAGCAAAATGACATGGTAACACTGGGTTAATTATTCACTGACCAATTAAAACTTTGAAATCATTTGGTAGACCTGTAAACCTAAAGATGAATGTATCATACCCATTACATTATATTTGTACAGGACAGCAGTCCTGATTCACACTGTGTTCCTACTATTGCTGAAATCTGCACATAGTTAGGGACGACACACCACAGCCCATATATGCATGTAAGTTTCCAACAATACATATTGTTGGTTTAAAAAAAGATACAAAGTTGTGTTTCAGTTGCATAGCCTGAACAAGAAAAAATGGCACACACTTTGGCTGAAGAGGGCCCTATAAACTAAGTTGACAGACAAGTTATGATAGAGAATTCTTATTTTATGACAGCAGGTAGACTGGGAAGTATTGTACAGTACATTGCAGCACCATAAAGTTACACAATGAACACCTTTCCTTGGGTACAATGTCTGCCCACTGCTCAAACTAGCCTATTTCAAGTGCTGACTTACAAATACTGTAACGTCAAGACATACTGTGCTGTGCATCATAAATGTAAACCAAACTGAACCGGTAGCAGTTGGTACTAATTTGATTTACAAGGCTGCTTCGATAATTCAGTACAAAGCAAACTGAAAGCTACATTGCTATGTGTTTCGGAAATGAAAACAGCATACTTATCAAACTGTTTCGACCAGGAAGGCTGCTTCCTCAAAACGGTGAAAAAATGAATCCGGATGTTACTGTACTAAAAGGTCATTCAAAGACCTCATTCACCGAAGACAACATTACTGTTTTAAGTGTTTGACAAAATTCACATGCTGTGGCCATTGAAACAGTCCAGCCCTTTTCTGAGTCTTTGTTGTTGCCCCTTTCTTTTAACAGGCAGGACAATAGTGGAGTCCCCAGTGCTACAGTAAACCTGTAATATCTCAATTAGAGCCTTGCAAATACTATGTGTAGCAGTTTGAAAGTTGCCTGTGCTGGCCTCAAAATTCTTCAATTATGTCCAGAAATTCATACAAACTGTTTCTCTGGGAAAAAAATTATTGTTAGATGACTATGTGACACTGGAGAGAAAACATATTCCTGGTCACAAATTCAGCGGGGACTTCCTTTCATCGAATGAAAATTTTTAAGTCTGATTTCTTTACTTGCACAGTATCAGCCTGTAAACCCACAAGTTTTGGTGCACCATGGAATATACTACCTAAATGAGAATACTGATTCAAAGCACTTCATGGATCTATAACACTGTATTCTAACATCTCTAAGCAATGATGGATATGCTCCAGGAGGAAGATCCATGACTCAACCACTGCAGAATGCAGCATACCCCTGTTTCAAACTGCAAAGCTGGATAAGGGATCTGTTCCATTGAGAGAAGAAGTGACAAACATACAACAAAGCACTGTACACACACGGTATGCTGGCACGATCAAAATTAAGAGAGCCCACACTAAAAAATATGCACTTATTTCTGCAAACCTCTCTTACCCTTACCTTTCATACAGAACTGTGTGATAAGCATAGTCGACCAACCGTACGCGGTTTGGTTCTACATGAGGTATTCACAGGTTTTTATTAAAGACTTGCATTTATACAGTGTTGTACGTTGCGAATGCAAGCGGATAGGGTGCATTGATCATAGTGCTGGAATATTTGAAGACTAGCCCATCTTAAGTTGATGCACTCAGAGACACACTTGAAGTAGAACAAAAAGCATATATACCTGACAAGAAAGATGACAAGGAAAGAGTCTTAAAGAAACCCTTGGGTTGAAACAAACCAATCACAAAATCAAGTAACAGCGACCTCACACAATGACCTTCGATGTAACTCCCATCTGTACAGTGAAAGGGTATTGAAGGTCATTTCATGATTAACTGCGATGTCGGGCAAAAGACAGGCCGAGCACTGTACCTTTTAAACCATGTGCATGATGGCGAACGCCCGCTAAAAATTTTGTGTTCTGAGATTAGGTCGTGTATGATACCGGTTGTTCTCTTACTATCTGTACCTCAGTCAACTGGTCTGGCAAAATCTCACTTCAATTGATGCGTTGACTGCATTCATGTTTCTCAAAGGTATGTTTTATAGCAAATTTTGCAAAATTTTGCTACATACCGTACAGTACATTCCTTTTGCTCCATACAAGGAAAGCTTTTATTTAAATTCATTAATTCCTCATATCACAAGGATACATTGAAAAGTTCCAAGTTGGACAAGATTTAATAAGGTCACAGACAACACAAAAATAGCAAGTACTGTACGGCATTAGACTACACAATGCAATTCAGTGAATGCTGTGTGAGTGGCAACCAGAGGGACTCTTCATTTTCATCGTGAAGATACTGTACTGGTCAGGCCCACGACAAAATGGTTGACGCCATCCAGACATTTTTACAATATCTATATTCCAAAATTAGCATTAGAAAGTCCTCTCTGAAAGTTTTTACTGTCAATTGTGCTATACATATTCAGTTTACAAAGAGGAAAAAGATGACAGTTACTAATTGCAATTGCAGAACAATCACAAACTTCAAGGGTTTCAACATTCACATCTGACACAACAATCGTAAAAGTCACTGAAGTCTGGGTTAGAACACTTTTACTCCTATTTAGTAATCACACCATACTAATTTCAGACAGATCTTCCATTATAACAAATTGGCAAACTGAACATTCAATTTACTTTAAAAGCATGCATAGAATACACTGTGGGCCTTTTTGGTGGAGACAAGGCCACTGAAAAGGCACTACATGTGGCCAATTCTGGTGAACAGCTCAAATTTACTTATAAAGCGGCCTGTACGTAATTTACATTACAGGACAGGTCACAATAAACTGCAAAGTTTGGCAAAGCTAGCCACTATACTAAAAGAAGAACCAACCAAAAAAAGAAAAGGAAAGAAGAAAAAGTTAGATGTCAAAGATCAATCAGCATACTTGACTTTTCTAGTTTGCGTTTTAAAGAACATAGCTGTCAGTCTTTGATGAGTACTATTTTTCTTGCTAATTCTTATAACCACATTAGTTGCTTAAAGGTCTACATGTCCAAAAAATGAGGGTGATGTCAGCTTCAATTTTCCACAAGGTCCCTTTTGAAAGTCCGGTACATCTTGCAGACAAAAGCTATGGCATGCTAATGCCATAGATAGAATAGGTTTGGATGTGCAAGATGTACCCAAGATTTTAGAGCAGACCCCTCAGAAAATTGAAACAGACACTGCCCTCACTTATCAGGCATGTTGACCTTGAAAAACAGAAGGGCTTGCCATGAGCCACATTAAATCTCCTCAGAAGAGTGTAGTGTTAGAATTAACGAAGATCAGATGGTGATTGACAACTTCATCAAACACATGAGGCTGCCTATTATTATAAATATATATTATACAACACACCATACATGAATATCATTAACATTTCAAATCCTGAGATAAGGATCCTGAGATTGCAAAGCAAGATACCGACGTTGCTTAGAGACGGTTTTCAGAACAATGTTTCAAAAGACTTTTACCAGTTTGAGTGTCATAGCATTAGCTATTTCATAGTTCTCTATGCCATAGGCTATTTTGGAGAAAACAAGAGAACAAGATAACAGGATAGATACTTTAGATGTATCCTGAGATGATAGAAAATACTGGTTTATACTTTGCAAGATTACACATAAATTTTCGATATGTTTGTTTAAATGATCAATTCTCATCAATGAAAAGAACAATGAAATAGCACTTGTCATTTGTCTTGAGTACTTCTTGAGTACCTATTTGCTTGATGTTAACTTTGTTAAGTGAAATAATCTGGACAGACATGAGACTTCTTTTCCCTAGAGTGGATGATAATAAAGTTGTTTTATGCTAAGATATTTGTTCAAAGCATCAAAGTTGCAAGCTTACTGAGAACAGTATGGGATTTGCGGATAAGATTTGTAGGGTTTGTGCCATGAAAATGTTATGTCTGCAAAGACACACAATGAGTCATTAGGATTATCACCAGTTACATTATTTACATGAATTTAAAATTAGCAGTCCGAAGACAGATCCGTGAGGAATGCCAATGTTCATTAATATTACAACTACTGCACATTACAATACAATAATACTACAGTTACTCAAGTACTGTTGATTTACATGTTTTCTATAAAAAGCACTTATCTTGAGCCTTACCACAAATGCCGTAATTGAAGCTGTAATTGAGGTCAACTATGTCAAGGGCAAAATTTACACATAGAACTAGTAGTATTAGCTACCAGCAACATTAACGTCAATGAGCTTGGACAGTGCTTTGTTTCAACTAGACAAGTTTTCTGTCTTTGACTGATGTTTTGTTCCAATCCAGCCATAATAGGCTTAGGATTAAGGAAGGTTTTGGAACATTCCTATGTAACTTTAAAAAAAAAAGGTGGTAGCCTACAGCTAATAATAAGGCTAGAAATAGTTATTTTGATGAAACTTTTGGGTGGTGACCAGGGTCTAGACTCTGAATTCAATTACCTTGTCTTATTAATACTATGCATATTAGGGGTATGTAATACTAATCACTAGCCGGGTCGACCTAAATGGTTAGGACTAGGCTTTCTCAACTTTGGGAAGTTAGGCTCCAACATTAGGCCTAGCTCTAAGTTACTAAGGGCCTAGGCCCCTACATTACATCTTTCAGTTGATGTAGACTGCCGCTATGCACAAACTGGACGGTACTTCTGTATGTTTCCTTGTTGTTAGGCAGTATGCGGCTTCTCACAAATTGAGATAACCTTCTGTTTGAAAGAAAGTATGTTGTGTTATATTTTACAGTTTCTTTCCACAGAAGCTGCCCGTCATTTTTTGTACTCGCCATGCACGTTATCCCATCTTTAAGTCTAACTTATTACCTTGCATAATTTGCAAGCTAGACAACGTAACTTAAATTAAGTAAAAGTGTCCCTATATGTGCTACAGTGCCAACGTTAGATCTAGTAAGTTACAACTAAGGCCCTATGGAGGACTATCCAACCGGCGAGCTTCCTTTACTAAACCAGTACTAGTAAAAGCAAGGGTGCGGACTTTCTTACCTTCCTCGTCCTTTAAGAAAAGTTGTTACTCTCCTTGAGATAATGTTGACGCTTTTAAATGTGCATCAAATTTTTGGAACCATTTATTATCTCGATAAAAGTTCCAAACTTTCCAGCACAGTTCGTGCTCATTAACCAACCAGTACCACAACGGCACCAAGCCAAACAGAGAACGGAGCTAAACTAAACTGCTCGAGGCCACTGAACTGCACAGTGTACACACGTACACAGCCCATTCTTCAAAGAACAAATCCGTTACGTCATAACCCACTTTTCACCAATGGCTATTGTAAGGGTGGCGTGCGTTCAAAAGCAAGAATTGTCTTCAGAAAAGAAATTTTATTCAGAGAGAAGGCAAACTTGTGTTGATTTTCTGGCTTTGAAAACTGTAGGCTACTTCTGAGTTTACAACACTACATGGGAATTAAGACAGAAAAGAGAGAAAGCCACTAAAACAAACCCAATTGGAATCTACAAAAAGGAATACATTTTATAGTAAGGTCTACCAATCAGTCTCGACTCATTCATAGATACATCGGGTGACTGAAAAGAACGGCCAACCGCGGCCGTATGGCAAGCCGTTTTAGTTTTTATTCCGTATTTGATGATATCAACAATTAATTGGTGATATCAGCAAATCATTTGATGATATCAACAATTAATTGTTGATATCACCAATGGGCATATCGTTAATTCATTTGCTGATATCAGCAAATCATTTGATGATATCAACAAATCAATTGCTGATATCAGCAATTGATTTAACGATATCAGCAAATTGCAAGCACACATCACTTATTCGTGCAATTATTCGTGCAACTGTTGATATCAGCAATTCATTTGCTGATATCACCAAATCATTTGATGATATCACCAATTAATTGCTGATATCATCAAATCATTTGATGATATCAGCAATTAATTGCTGATATCATCATATAATTATTGATATGATATCATCAAATGAATTGGCAATTATTTGATTATATCAACAATTAATTGTTGATATCATCAAATGATTTGCTGATATCACCAATTGCTTGTTGATATCATCAAATACGGAATAAAAAGTAAAACGGCTTGCCATAAGACCGCGCGTCAGAAGTACCAAACCCATCATCATTAGAATACGTTTAGTTAGCTCTATAGCTGCCCTCTCGATTTCAGCTGTAATGTGGTAACGTTAGTACTGCAAAGTCACTTACTTGACTTGGTGCAGTCACTGTAAGGTCGTTTGGAAGATTTGGTAACATAAACGCCCAATTTCGTCGATGTCAACTTTTCCAGTCTGTGAAAAGAATTTCTGGATTAGATGTAACTATTCTTAGAAAAATGTTTTCGTGCTTTGACAAGCATTTAGTTCGAAAGTTAGGGGTGGTGTGTAAGATTTCCATATTGCTTTAACAGCATAGCCTGATGCAAATGTTAATGGCTACGTTGGCCAAATTGTACGGGAACCCGCCAAAGATGAGCGTTGTTACAATTAGGGAAGTTATAATATACTCGGCTTCATGATTGCCTAAGTTTGCCCTTTATCGATCAGGCGAGGTCGAGGTAGCAGTAAATTTAGCCTACTACAAGTAATAAAATAATTGCTTTAAACCGACTCGTTCGATCTGCATAAACTAAACAACAAGTTGGCGTACCCCTTTGTAAGTCTAAGTTAGGCTAGATGGTATTCACTTGAGTAAACTGCCCTAACGGCCTATGCCCCAGTAGATCTGAGGCCTACAGCCGTTGACAACATCTCGAACGTGAAAGCGACTTTTCACAATTTACAAACCGCCATCCTTGGGAAGGGAAACCCGCTCGCCTTTGAAATAAAAGGAAATTATTGGAGGGTGTCAATATAGGCCTTGTCTATGAAGCAGTTGGTGCAATATTTGGTCAATTTGTTTCTTTTGAAATGTAGATGTGTCAATTTTGCAGTCTATGCTAGACCAGTAGACCTATCTTGTTTGTAGCTTCTACGTAAAAAGTTGGAATTCTTTCATTGTCTCGATACTAAATGAGAGACTGTATTGGCCAGTGGCTGATCATGATGTTCACAAACTTCCGTTTGTTTGTGTTCAAACATTACTTGGCCGTAGTTAAGTGTTTGTCTACACTTGAATACTTTGACAACTTCATTGATCGGAAAACATTTGAAAATACTATCAAACTGATAAAATGTGCTTGACAATATTAGTGAGATCATATGACTGTACTTCGATGCATTCTAGCCTAGTGGTAGGAATTAATGTGAAGAGCGTAGTAGGCCTATATTGATTGAGTGAATGGTAAGTGGCTCACCAATTATTAAGATTTAAGAGATTTTTTCTTGGATACCATACTTGGGATGAGATATTTTAGGTTTAAAATTATATGTTTGATGAGAGCAAAGCAATGTGGCAGAAAAAAAGTTTACAGGCAAGACCGACAAAATATTTTTTTTCCCTTTGCCTCAGAGTCCTAAGCGTATAATCAAGCAGTTTATTTAGGCCTAGGCTAGTAAGTCTGATTGTCCGGTAAGTTATCGTTGACCTCATATCATAAGGCAATGCTGACTAAAGGGGCTTCCTGTGTCTTTTTAACATTAACTTAATATCTTTTTAATTGCAACCATTACTTGTTTCATGGCAGGCAGGTGGTTTGCTGCCCAGGACGCTGAAACAATGGCTGTTGCAGGATCAGACATAGACTGTGCTAAATCATCACACCATGTTGCACTTTTCAGAGAGGAATCATTTGCTCTGTCCTTTGGACATGAGCAGAGCATAGATGACAATGTATGTCACATTCCATTAATTTCATGTTTAGCTAGCTATATTTTCATTTATAGTCAGAGAGACTGACATGTATCCATTGTCTTTACATCTTTTAACAGACGTGTCTCTACTTTGTATATAAACACATGCCCTGAATTGATTGAAATAAAACTGCCCTATGATAACCCCCTCCTCGTTTCGTATTAACTTTTACCCATTTGTCACTAGTTTATTTAGATTCAGCTTTATTAGTAGAAATAATTTTAACAGAGCATGTTAAAATTTTGAAGCATTTTATTCCCTTTTTACTTGAATTAAATTGAAGGCTGATTTAAGTTTCATCATGATTGGATGAATCAAAATTTTTGCAGAATGGTACATGATTGGATTATTGCATAATGTCTCTTGTCTTCATGACAAAGGGCTGCCCCAAAATGTCAGAATTGGTTGCTCAAATGCCTGTGTTGCCCTCAGAAATGGTGGATGCCACATCAGACAACGATCAGACACTACAAGACCAAGAGAATTACAACCTTGAAGAGATGCAAGCGTCTGAACAACTGTGTGACAACAGAAACTTTTTAGATGACATTGGTAATAAGTTTATGTTGTATTGTATAGTATTTCTCGTGACATGTAGAAAAGTCTCGTTTTGTAACCTAAGATTGATGTTGACCAGAATAAATATAGAACAAAGGACAAATGTATGTGAAATAATATTGACAAGATGCCTCTTACTTTCAGTAGCTTTCACGTCACTGATCCGTTGTGTGGAAGCAATGCATGTTCATACTCTGTAAGCATACCTGCACATGCAGCAGTAGCACTATAAGTTGCTTTACGACCATTGAGAGGTTGTTAAAAAGCTGTATCGCAAATATTGTGTTGCATGCTGCCATGGTTGAGAAAAAATAGAGAAATAATAGATCTATGTGATTTTGCATATGATCATAAATGATTCTGACTACGGAAAATATCGTGAAAAGAATCCCGGATCAGTTTGCTTCTTTGCTTCTCCCTACAAATCAAAGCCCATTCAAATAACACCTTTTCATTGTTGCACCTCTTATCCCCCACCACAACCCCCCCCCC